>JACEIK010001970.1:175408-240797 GCA_018107945.1 Datura stramonium
ATTATATTTGATTAATTCATCGGCAACCTTTTTTCCGTATTTTCTTCCCCTTATTTCTTACTAAGTTATTAGTAATAATAATAGTCATATTATGTTTGTATGCTTAATTTCCCTAATAAACTCACTAATAACTTTTGACTTATTTAATCAATAAAGTAAATTAATATTTTTTTCTATACAAATGTGAAAGCAGAAGGTTGACATGATCTCCCACTTTATTTTCTTCACCCAATTAAATTTTTCACGTTAAGTAATACTATGTTCTTCAGCAATTTTATTCATCCAATGATTTGAGGGAGTAATATTATTTATTTTTTATTGCAATTATTATTTTCAATATTGTTACTTCAATTGTAATATAATTCTAATTTGATTTATTATAGGTTGTTCGGCAGAATTTTTGTATGATTGCAGTCTTAAATTATTGTATTTTTTCTTTCCTTCTCGAACAACCATGGAGGACCTAAAAGAGGAGAAAATGATTTAATATACTATAGAGAAGAAAATAAGTATTTTAATTGAATTAGATGTTGTATCTGAAGATTTTTTATTATTATTTTATGTTATTTTTTCATTTTAATTTTGAGATCTTTCTAAATTATATTGATGAACCAAAATCTAACAAACCTCATCAAGAAAAAATAACAAATATACACAAAATAAATAAACTTTGAATTAGATGTTGTATCTCAAGATTTTTTATTATTATTTATATGTTATTTTTTCATTTTAATTTTGAGATCTTTCTAAATTATATTGATGAACCAAAATCTACAAACTCATCAAGAAAAAAATAACAAATATACACAAAATAAATAAACTAAATATTTACAAAAATTAAAAAATAATGCTTTCTTTCTATAGATGTAAAAATAATTATATATCAGCCTAAGTATAAAGTTAATAGAAACACGACCACGCTAGCTTAATGAGGAAAAAGAAATTAATAAAATTTGGAATTAAATTTATCCTCAATTTAAAGACTTGAAATCTTTTAAAATATCTAATTTTGACATTTGAAGAATGAAGTTACGTAGGCTTTAAATTACCTTTAAATCCTCAATTATATAATAATCACATCATGCCAGATTCGGTATCAGAAAAGTGATTCTTTTGAATCTTTCAAGAACTTAAATGGTTGAATTAATCCGATATATATAACTTAACTCATACGTTGTTATGAATTTTTTCATATACAAAAGATAAATAATATCTAAATTAATAATTATATTGTTGATCATTTAATAGATTCAATAATACTTTCATTATCATGGGCTAACACATTCACTAGTATATATATAAAGAAAGAATATGAATGTCATGATGCGTATGCTTCCTAAGCCACCACATATTATTATTATTATTATTTCTTAATTTTTTGACGCTTCCTATTTATAACAACCTAAAATTAGTTTAATTTTTACTTAATTATATTTTTTACTTATCCATCTCTTTTTCAATTTGTAGAAAGCCCAAAAGTCATTCTCATTAAATTAATAATTATTTAATATATATTTAATTTATTTGATAAATATTTTATTACCTTAGTCAATTATTTTTCTAATTTTTAACTCACGATTATATTTCAATATGCATATCTATAATTTCTTATTTAGATATACTGATATTATAGGTAGAACAATATTTTTTATGAATTTCTTTTACAAAATGTAATGTTGCTATTATTGTTATTATTGTTATTATTATTATTATTATTATTGTTCTTATTAATTTCTTCTTCTTCTTCTTCTTCTTCTTCTTCTTCTTATTATTATTATTATTATTATTATTATTATTATTATTATTATTATTATTTTTTTTAATATTATTATTTTTTTTAATATTATTAATATTATTAAGTTTATAATTTAAAATCAATTTTCATACATAAATAAATAATCTTGAAATTTATCTTTTATTTTATTAAATTTTGTATTTCATGCATTGAA
Organism: Datura stramonium; assembly: GCA_018107945.1. Lineage (NCBI taxonomy): Eukaryota > Viridiplantae > Streptophyta > Magnoliopsida > Solanales > Solanaceae > Datura > Datura stramonium. Next base: position 177,358 of record JACEIK010001970.1, read on the forward strand.
ATATATTTATAAAATTGTTATTATCTTTTACTTTTACTTATAAATTAATATTAGAGTTTTTTTTATTATTACTAATAAAATAATTTTTTATTATGCTAATTATTTTATTATAGAATATCATTAACTTATATGCTCAATTAGTATTTTTTATTTATCCCAAAAGTTAATATTTATTTTTTATTAAAAAATTATTACATAGATTAAATATATATATACTATGATTTCCAAAGAAGTAAAGAAGAAGAAGAAGAAGAAGAAGAAGAAGAAGAAGAAGAAGACGACAAAGTTAATAATGTAAGCAGAAATGGATATTTCGGTACCAATATAACATGTGTTTATAAAATGTCTATTGTTTAAAGTTGGGGCTGAAAACGACCCACCCTTTTTATAACTAATATTATAAAAATGATATTTATTTTCAAATTATCAATATTTTAGTTTAATTAATTATTAAAACTAAAAGTCATATTTTTAAGAATAACATGGATTGATGATGATAATAATATTAATATTATAAATAAAATTTCATAAAATTATTTATGATATTTTAAAAAAAATAATCTATCAATTCTAATTAAAAAGTGAATTTACAATGTGAAATAACAATTCCAGGAAATAAATTAGAACAAAAAATATAATATAAATTGAAAATTAAGAAAATAAGCAAATATATACTTTTATATCAAATTCCAACATATCTTAAAAATAAGTTGCAATATAACTTAAGTAAATATAATTTATTTCCAAAAAAACAAGGAAAACATAAGTCTATAACATCATTCAACTATGAAATTATACTTTAATTAAAAAACTAGAATGATATTGCATTTATGTTAAATGAAGAAAAAAATAAGAAATAAAAACTCGAGCAATTACATGAATCACAAGAAGTAAAGGTTGAGAAATAAGAAGAATGAAAATTAAAGATAAATAATGTAGAATAAAAAAAATATTTTAAAAATAAAAATATTTTTAATTTTTTTAATTTTTTTATTATTTTTGTGTTTTTTTAAAATAGAAATTAAAAAGTAACCTTGTAATTACACTATGTGATTACTTACAATTCTCATATCTACTTTTGAGAATTGGTGAGTGTAATTACTTTGCTACAAATTACACTCAATTTTATGCTAATCATGTAATTATCTGCAAAATAAATAGATCAAATTATGTAATTACATTCAAATTCACTACAAGGTGATTTTTCAATCATTAATGTAATTCAAACTCATCTATTTAACAAAAACGACTATGAGATTTAATTTTTTAAAATTGTATTTATAACTTTATTCACATGATTAATACTTATAAATCTTAAGTTATTTGTTCGATAATTGAAGAAAACTCTAACTTCATAATAAAAGGGTAATAGACAAGAGCGGGTTGCTCAGATGGCAACACCTCCACCTCCAACCTTGAGGTTGTGGATTCGTGTCACCAAGGGAGCAAAAAGGGATGGGAGCTCCTAGAGAGGGGTAAAATAGAAAATTTAAAAAGGGTAATAACGGATTATAAGCTGAAAAATGGGGGAAAATCTTTTCTAATCATAGAAAAATAAATGACAAAAATATCATTAGGTTTCTTAAAATTGTATAAAAATCAAACCAAACCGACAACGACAAACCGATGGATATGCATTGTAGTTGATTTTAATAATTTAAAACCAAACTAAATTGGTTGGAATTTGGTTTTATCCAAATATTGACCCATGAACACCCTAGTTCCTAGGTTGCTCAAGCTCTTCATAAGTGTTATCAGGCATATGTCGAATCATTCAAAATAATACATTTTTTTAGGAAACTAGATATGGGTCGACAATATATTTAGAATTTTGATCACTATAACCAAAAATAAATTAGCAATGTATAACTTCTTTTACTAAACAAAAAATATTTATTACTACTCATATGTAACAACGAGATTATTAAAAAATCTTATTACCTACAAGCTATTTAACGATTGATTAGCTATTTAATTTGAAGCATTTCTTCTTCCTTTTTTATAAACTTAGTACCATTTTTGGACATGTCCTAGGAATATGAATGTTTGGACTATGGGAACAATGATGTCCTTACAATGTATATTGGTCATATTTTTGGATTCCTGAGATTCAATTTTTTACAAGTAGAGTCAAATTTTAGGTGTGGTATGACAATGTGTCGCAATTATACGCCCCGATTTGTGTATGTCTAATTTGAAGTCACAACCTTGCGTCTCAATTAAGACTAGGTATGTCGACTGATGTCACAACCTTTGTGTCTCAAATTTAGACTAAACAAAGTCCAGCAATATTAAAAATGAAATCATAGAAATAATTGATATATACAATATTTAATAATTACTTTAGTCGAGTATAAGTCAATAAAGTGACCCCGCTAGAACCACGGGACTCAAGGATGCCTAACACCTTCCCCTTAGTCAATAGAATTTCTTACCCGAATTTCTAGTTCGCAGACCAATAACTTTAGAGTCTAATTTTTCTTTTGATTAGGGATTCAATAATATGACTTGGCATACCAAAACTCAATTTCAAGTGCATTTGACTCTATAAAATAAATAATCCTTTTCAAAATTTCCACTTTAATTGGAAAAACTCTCTTTCAAAATCCCTTTAAGCGAGGGCGAACGAAAAGGGGTGTGACACAAAGTATTTCATCATATTCCGCACTTCGTGTTCTTAGCGGCTTGTGGCTCGTGCTATGAAATTTTGGGTATTGTTTTTGAATTTTTCATTTTCTTTACTTAGCTCTATGAGAAGTACGATTTAATGGCCTTACTCGCTTGCTTATTCTCATTTGCCCATCATATACTGTTGATTAGTGCATTGAGGGATTGGCTTACCTATTGGTAGGATTAAGATAGGTGTCATCACAATTTTGATGTTGGATCATGACAGACTCGAGTTTGGGTGAGCCATTAACCTTGTTCAAACTTCTGAGAGAGAGTTAAGTAGGTCATATTTCTTCCGCCAATTTTATTACCATCTGCGCATATTTATCAAAATATCTTTAAAGAATCCGAATACATATCAATTAAGTAGCAAACTAAATAGAAAAAAATAATGCATGGTATAAAAGAAAATTCAAATAATAGAAAATGCCTTTGGGAAAACAGTTGCAATAAGAATGGGTTACAAACAAACTGTTACATGTATATATTATTGATACGATACATGTATGCACATACAAGTATAAGGTGGTTGATAAGTAACAAAGTGATGACATAAAGTATGTTCCCACTAGGTCTTATGATTCACTATGTACTAAATTAAACAATCTTAGTTATCTATACAAGTTGAATTAAACTTGAAAGTTGTTATTCTAAACTAATTAAATTAAAAATAAATAAATAATGAAGTCTGATTCTAAACTAATTAAATTAAAAATAAATAACTTAAAAAAAAAAAAAACGGAAAAAAGAAAGATTTTCTAATTTTATCTGTGAATTTTTTTATCAAATATTTTAAGATTTTAAATTTAAATACTTTGCTATCTTCTTATAACATTAAAAATAGTACTTTTTTAAATATTTTTTTTATCTACAACAACTAAATAAGATTTAAATATCAAATGTTATTGTAGGTGCATAACAATTGATCACTAAAAAGTTTGATTGTATAAAGAAATTTAAATAATAAAAACATGCTTATCAAGATTGCATTTTCTATAAGGACCCAAACAAACTGTCACATGTTGATATTATGTTATCTAATAATATATTTCCACTTTCAATAATACAATGAATAATTACATTCATGAAACTTTATGAAGTGCATGAGGATTGTTGTTCATCATACGTCTTGCAAATTTGTTCTGGTACATGCACACAAATACATTTGTGTTCAACACAAACAGGCAACAATCTTGGACCACAGGTGTTGAGACAATCTGGGCTTTCCTTACATACTTCAGCCTGTTGTTTGCAACATTGAATCTACAATTTTCATGTGTTTAATTTAATATTAATTCAGATTGAATATACTATAAGCAAAAAATTATGTTATGATATATTTGAGTTAATTTCATACATCATTACCAGTTATACATATAATAGTAAAGTCACACAACTTATTTTTGTTATATTAATAAATTGTGTGCTTATAAAAATACAATTAAAAAATAATAACCAAAAAGTCAACTTTTTGTCATTGGGTTATGACATGCACTTTCCACATGGGTATTTTGACGCTCTATGTTTTACTTAAAAATATAAAAAAATTCCACCTCATAAAATTAATTTAAATAAATATTTGACTGACAAAAAGTCAAAAAAATTATTAAAACTCATTAAATTTCAGAAAATACCCAAATTCAAACCTGAAGTACTAATATGGTGAGTGACTTGTCATAAATTAGGTACCAAAAATACAACTTTTCAATCATTTGTAATTGTTTGAGCAATTCACATAGAGCTCAATTACTTTTGTATAAAAGAATAATTTTGTAACATTATTGTTGCAATGGGTAAAATTTAGCTGACATATTACGAAATTAATCTGGTATGTGTTAGTACTTAAGAAAGAGAAGAAAATGAAAGAAGATAATTAGAGTAAGAATTCATACCCGTTGAAATAAGAAATAAAGCAAAATAAAAATCATCTTTGAGAATTGTCTTTCCATTTCTTTCTGATTGTTCTACTTGTTATTATAAATATATATAGTGGCATAAAATTGGATGTAGATTGATAGAATCTATGAAATGAATTACTAATTTGGTAAGAAAATGAATGTAAAAAGAACATTAATTTTTCAATATTTTATGGAGTATGATTTCATTTGTTTATTAGATTATCAAGGTCTGAATTCTAAATTGTATATAGGTTCAAATTAGGTAACATGATTTCACTTGTGAATTACCCCAAAAAAAAGGATAAATTCACTTGTATAAGATTATTAGAATTTATATCTGCCTAATGAACTAAATCTAATGTGATTTTTACATGTTATTTTCGATGAAAAATGATTTTACAATATTGGTGTATATTTATTTTATTTAATTCATTAATTATAATTTAAAGTAAAATATCAATCAATTTGAAAAAGAATCTAGTATCTTCAGTTTCCTAATCTACGAGAAACACAATTCTTTTGAAATATTATTTACTTTTTTCTAACAAGTGTGGATCGCATGTTTTTTTAATATGTTTGGTGCATAAAAGTGATCCAGAACTTGACTCATGGGTCTCTATAATCACTTTGAATTAAGATAATGGTATAAATAATATTAAATATTCTAAAATAAAAATTGAATAATTATATAATATATGATCTTGAACGTATTTATACGTCTGCTTTTCGCATTTTACCCATATTTTATCATGATTTGAGAAAAATATTTGTATGCTAATTCATGTTTTTTAAGAAAATATCTTTGAAGGGATCTAATGGACATGAATAAATGTTTTTGCTGAAAAATGTGATGGAAAGTTATCCAAAAGAGCCAACATAAAAAGTTTGAGTCATGGAGCATTGGTAGAAGTGATTTTCTAACAAAATCAAGGGGATGAAGTGGGTTAGATATGCGCCCGGCTACAAACTTTTTAAACAATTTCATCACTGGGTGAATTGGATGGCCTAGCGTGCCTAGCTTTGAACCGCAGAATGAAATTCCATCGTGTTGGCAAGAGAGGTGGCTCAATGCACCTATCCATGAACGTCTGGCTAGCCTCCGTCAAAGTTGGCGAAATAGGTGGCGCGGCGTGCCTAAGGCACAATTTCAACCTAGAATTTTCTGTCACCCCGGCACCGGGCCGGTACCTGCGCCTAACCCCGAACTTCAAACAGCAAAACTTAGTAGGCTGGCGCCGCCAAGCTCCTGCTCGAATTATGTTTTCCTGATGCAAAGGACCTAACTTATGTATCTCTTAAGCGTCTCGTACGCGGCGTTCAACATTTGGGAAGGACACAGAGAGACAAGAGTTTTTTATTTTCTAGGTCTCCTCTCTTTACTTCTCTCTACAATTTCTCATATGAAGACATGATTTCCTTGGTTTTGTATTTGAACATGTGTGTCTAAAAACCTAGAAGTTGGAGTATAACTCATAGATTACTACTGTAATCGTAGGGAGAACGAAGGAAAATATTTAATTATCCTGACACGCTAAACGCCAAAATCACTCAACTTCGGGTCTCAAAGTATAAGGTCGGAGGGAGCATTTCTACGAGTTAGTTTCGTGGAATTCGCCCGGCAAATCGTCGTCCCGTCGAGCCAAAGTTGTTGGAATTGCTCTAAACTAGTGTCAATACGATCCTGAGGCTTAAATTGGGTGACATTCCTCCCTTCTAGACTTTCGAGAAATAACGAGGTTTCGACTGTGGTTCCAGGAAGTTGGGAATATAGTAAATATTTATATATAAAAGTTTTCCTTTTGGCCAAATTTAAGTGTTAAAACTAGTCCTATCTTTCCGCACGATTTCGCTTGGAAGAGCTATCAATACTAATTGAACCTATCAGCTAATTAGAAACTCCAATCGAGGCATGTTAAGGCATTTTCTTTCGCAAGTTAGTTTCTTCAACATAGTAGTCCAAGATGAATCCCAAAGAAAGTACGCGTAGTATGTTATCATGTTTAGTTGTTGTTGCTCTGCTGAGACTGTGAAATTGTATTATTTTGGGCTGGATTATACCGTATAGCTTCCGACCACCTGCAGTTAATACAGTCGCCGCCCGCCGTGGACGAGGGATACGTCGCTCTACTTGAGCTGCATGCGCCTCCCAGGTGGGACGAAGATGGGGATCCGTATCCATATATTCCCGTGGTTGGCCTTATACACACCCCGCCGAGTGTTTACGCCTGTGCCAGATATCAGTGAGTCCTCCGAACTTAGACACAACTACGCCAGGGCCGAGTGGGCCCGCCAGTGCACTGTAGAGCCTAGACGCTTATACCGGGTAGCTTGATTCAGTATGACCTAGATAGGGATATTAATAGATTAAGGTGTACTCACTAGGGAAAATGGGGGCCTGTGGGTTATTTTGTAAGCCGATTGTACCTAGCCTACGGGGGTCCCAGAAGATTTATGCTTGCTTCCGCTATTGGATAGTTAGAAAGTAAGACGCCTCATTTGCAAGGTATGAACCCTACCTTCGACATAAGCATGTTTAGTCCCGATATCACTACCTCAACATATTCAAATTCCATTTTCTTTACTACCATCATTAGTTCTATTTCTTACTACTATTTTAAACTTATTGTTTACATACTAGCATCATAGTGACCGACGCTCGCTAGGGCGCCGATTACTTGTCCTGGGCAGTACACATAGATGAGGAGTAGGTCCCTCGTAGTTCCGGGGCCAATAAGGCATGCAACTGCCGTGTCCCTTTCCGACGGGAGCTTGAGTGATAGAAGTTTATTTCTTTGCTTGTACAAGATGGGTAGGGCTCTGGGCCCTATCCCAAACTGCATCTTATTACCCCTAGAGACTTACAGATTGCATTACTTCCCAAAGGTTAGATTATATCGGTTCATGGAGCCCATATGTGTTTTACGATGCGTGTTGGGCCGACGGGCCCCGTTTAGCCGTTGATCGTGGCCTTGTCACCATAGTTTAGTTTAATAGATCCGATTTACTTCCTTCAGCTTAAAACTAGATATCATGGTAGCCTTTATTTACTCGCATAAGACTCATGTTGTTTGTCTCTTGTTAGCTATTTATTTTCATAGGTGCTATAGCCTTGCCAATGAAAAATGTATTTATATCAATACATACTGCTTGTTTCTTGATCTTAGTTGAGTGTCTTCATCAAAAGAAATGAGACACTTCACTTATCTTATCGAAGACCTAGGTGCAAACATACTCTAGTGTGGCAGACAAAACTTAAGTGGTTGTGCAGGTCGTATCCAAGTCGCAGCGCCATGGAGAGTCTCATTTGATGATGGTTATGCGCATTACACACTTATAGGCGGAGGTTACAGATAGGCATGATAGGATGATTACTCTTCTTCTTATTCGCCGTTCTATAGAGCTGTACAAGATAGGTTTGAGTCCCTAAGCTCATTATACTCTCTTTTTTTGTTTACAGAGAAATGTCTAATGCAGCCGACACCCTTACGATAGGGCAAGAGGTTAGATTTAGTAGCCAGGAGAGGGCACCACAGGTTTCTCACTGCATAGAATCTACCTGGATCCAGGACGATACTGAGGCAGCGTCATCTCGACCTTCCCAACAATCTCCACCATGTCAGAGCTACTTGGGACGGCCGGTATGACGCACCGCTCCTATAGCTTTCTATACCCATACCATCCCACTGTGAGGTCGAGGCATGACGTGGTTATAAGCAAGACAGATGATGGTTGCTCAAAGGCCGCCTAGTGCCACCTACAGTTGTAAAATTCGTAGGAGGGCTCGGGAGGCTCGAGGGTCCGAGAGTTCCTAGCACACCATGTCCCCGTAATTCACAGTGGACAGACGGACCGAGGACCCTCAGACTTCTTAGACCAGACATGCAGGATTTTCAAAAAGGGATGATACACCTACAGAGTCGGCTGAGTTGACAAGATTCCTAAGCATTTCGGACACGCTACTATGGTATGAGAGTTGGGAGAGGTCTCAGGGAGAGAAGTTTCCTCCACTCCTGTCACTTCAGCCTTCTCGAGGCTTTCTTGGATCATTACTATCGCAGGGAGATTCGATAGGCTCGTGGCTGATCAGCCCCTACACTCGGGAGCGTGGGCCGGTGTGGGTGTCTCTGGAAGATGCCATGCGGCTGATTCCTTGGCTTGATATGCACCAACTTTGTGGACACAATGCCAGCCAGGTACACCGCTTATTATGGGGCCGAACCCGAATATGTCGAGACCCGCATCATAGCCACACCGCGGTAGATATGGATATTGCCCAGGCGCAGCTTTTCTCGCACACAGGGTATCGATGCCGGCAATGGAGATTAGGAGGACAAGTCAGAGAAATAAGTGAAGTGGTAGGATAGACAGGGTGAATTATAGGAGGAGTTTCTGGGGAGGACCTAGGCCACTAAGAATGATAGGGCCGCCTAGACCCCCGCCTCCACCCCAACGGTGTAGGAGTTAGTGTGTCTAGTCGCCGAGGGCGTCAGAGTCTCGCAAGGTCTTCGCGAGTGCAGTAGGTTCACAGCAAACAGTAGTGGGTTTACAATACCACTTTGCCCTATTTGCATTCGATGCCACCGGGAGCACATGCAGTGTATGGTTCCCACAAAGCATGCTATATTTCAGGGATGAGGGCTGGGCTGACGTAGGAATTGTCCAAATTTAGGGGTTCAGGTGACCGGATCAACAAGATAGGTCCTCGATAGGATCAAGAGCTCCAAGATCCCCAACAGGCGTAGGCCCTCGGCCACTCAGAGGCCGAGGCATCGCAGGCCCGCTTTCCAGGTCACTGCACTGCACTTTACGCACTCCACCTGGGGCGACAGGAGTCGAGCCGCCACCAGATGTGACGTATGCCGAACATTTGCTCTCATCCCCGCTTATGTGTTGATGATACAGGTCTACCTTGTCCTGTGTTACACCGTGCTAGTGGCTCCGAAAGTTTAGTATTATGTCGGAATTGCTTCTATGACCTTTCATTGCCTACACCTACTGGCCGACTCTATTATAGCCGGTGGTCTATTGTGGGTGAATGTTAGAGGTTACCGCCTGCCAAACTATGACAATACTTGATAGAACTAGAAATGGTTGATTTTGATGCTATTATGGGTATGGACATGCTAGCTCCATGTTATGCCAATGTCGAATGTCGACCAAGACTGGGCAGTATCGAGAGGAAAGCGTAGTACACCCACACCAAAAGGTAGGTTTATTTCCTACCTTCATTGGTAGAAAATTGATAGCAAAAGTGTGCATTTATCATATTATCGTGAGTTCAGATGTCCGCAGAGCCTCCGACCTTCGCCTATCCCAAGTTGGTTAATGAATTTCCCGACGTATTGACGGTAGCTTCCCGTATTCCCAGAAAAGGAAGTTCGATTTTGCAATTGATCATTATCTGACTCACTTCATATCTATTCCTCCATATCGATGGTTCATTAACTCGTAGAACTAAAGGAGAAATTTTTGAAGGATTTTCTAGGAGAAGGGATTTATCGGGGCCGACACCTCACCACGGGGCGCGCTACCAAGGTAGATAAAGAAGGACAAACAGAGCTGTGGTAGATTATCGATGATGAATAAAGTCACTATCAAAATAAGTACCCGCTTCCTGGAATAGACGACTCGTTCGATCGTCTACAGTGTGGAGCGAGGTATTTTTCAAAGATTGACTTAAAGTCGATATCATCAAACCTGTGTCCTAGAAAGAGATATTCCAAAGCACGCTTCGTGACTTATACGGCCACTTTGAATTTTTAATCATGTCCTTCGGACCAAAATGCCTCGAAGAAGAGCTATGGACCGATGAACAACATTACACTTCATACCCTATTTTGTTCGTGATAGTATTTATCGATGATATTCTGGTGTATTCTCGCCAGAGTAAGGCATCACCGTGATCATCTACTGACAGTTGCTCCGCATTCTGTGGATCGCCAGCTATATGCAAAAATTTTCTAAATGTAATTTTGGTCGACCCAGAGTTTCTCTTAGGCCATATTGTGTCGTATGCCGGTATACAGTAGATACGCGAAAGATAGAGGGCAAGAAAACATGGCCTAGACCTACCACTCCGATCGACAGATTTAGTTTCCTCAAGTTAATGGGTATTGTATGTATGGGTTCGTGGAAGGATTTTTCACTTTAGCAAGACCTTTAACCAAACTGACGTTAAGGCAACAAAATTTCATGGACCGAGGCATGTGGAGCGAGCTGTGAACTGAAAGATAGATTGACATCGGGCACGGCATAGCGTTGCCGTGTAAGGAATGCAGGGCTATGCGCCTATCGCGACGCTGGGTGTTGGGTTAGGGATGTTTTGATGCAACATGGTAAGGTGATCGCCTATGCTTCCAAAGTAAATTGAGGAAGCATGAGAAGAACTACCCTACCTATGACTCTGAGTTAATCAGAGTGTTTCATGCCTTGAAAATATGGAGCATCTCCGATGGAATCCACATAGATATTTTCTACCGATCATAAAAGTCAAGTAGCATATTTTTACCTGCAAAGAAAGTTGAATTCGGCGATAACGTCGGTTGGAGCCGTTAAAGGATTATGATGTGAATATTTTTTATATCACCCAGAAGGGACAATGTTGTAGCATATTCCCTTAGCCGCGAATCCATGGGAAGCCTGGCGTATTTATAGCCCGAGCAGCGTGACCGCCCGAGAATTGCATCACGAGCGCTTAGTCATTCGTGATAGTAGAATTAGGAGACAATGGAGCAAAGAATCCGTAATGTCGCAAAGAGTGCACTGGTTGTGGAAGTGAAAGAACGACAAGAGGAAGATCCTAGCCCTAGTTCCGGCCTGTAAATAGGGTCCAAGGAGGGAAGTGACAAGAGCCTAAAAGTTAACCGAGAACGGAATTTCGAGATATAGGAATCGCCTCGCCTGTGACGCGGGCGGTGGCTTCGCCGAAAATTATGGGCTTTGGCACACTATGCCCGTTACTCCTTCCATCCAGGTTCAACAAAAATGTACCATGACGTAAAAGAGATTTACTAGTGGTCGGGAATGAAAAAGGGGATAGCGTAATCGTAGCTCAATGTCCCAATCCCAATGCGTGAGCTCAACACTCAAATCAAAGTGACCGATACAAAGATATAGTTGTGCCTTTAAGGAAATGGGAGTGCGCTAATATGGATTTTGTAGTAGGGCTACCTTACATACTGTGCGTATATATGATTCTATCTCGGGTAATTGTTGATTGTAAGTTGACAAAATCAGCTTATTTCTTCTAGTAAGGGCCACTCTTTTCACCAAGACATGCTGGAGTCAGATAGTTAGGAAATAGTCCGATCGTGCATGGTGGTCCATTGTCAATTATCTCTCAAGAGGGGCAAGCCATGTGCCAAATTTTGGCAATCTTTTCGTAGAGGCCTGGGGACGCAGTTAACTCGAGCACAACCTTCCATCCTCGTAATACACTTTAGCTGCGTAACGCATAACCATACGCCGGCGATATGTTACTACGTGTGCTATATTTTGAGGCATTCGATGAACATCTACCGCTATTGAATTTTCCTATAATAACTGCTATCATTCAGAAATTCAGATGGTGCCTTATGAAGCGTTATATGGGTGGAAGTTTAGTCTCTAGCAATTGGTTTCGAGGTAGGATAATTAACATTGATTGGGCTGATATTATTAATCGCTCAAAAGAGAAAGTAAAACTTATCAGAACGCTCGCCGACAGCTCAAAGTCGCCTTTAAAATCTTATGCCGATGTGCGGCGAAGAAACCTAGAATTTAATATGGGTGACTCGGGGTATACCGAAGGTTTCACCTGAAGGGTGTGATGAGATTTGCAAGAAAGGCAAGCTCAAATTTCGAGGTTTACTGGGCCTTATTAGATTCGCCGATGGATAGGCCAAGTATCTTACGAATTGGATTTACCTGCACTAGAATCCGCTCACCTAGTTTTCACGTATCAATGCTAAGGAAGTAAGGTGAGATCCCTCTCTGATTGTCCCCAAAAGACGCCCGTTACTGAGGTGTTAACTTATGAAGAAGCTCCAAGAGTTTACTAGATCGGCAGATCCTCGTACTCAAGAACTAAAAAGACGTTTCTTCTGTTAAATTGTTATGGCGAAATAAGAACCGAGAGGAGATGACCGGGAAGCGTAAGACGATATGGAAAACCGATATCCCCGCTATTTCCATACTTAGTCGATTGTAGTGCCTAGAGGTATGTTGTTGTTGTTGTTTACAAAGTTGCATTTTATACATGTATATGTGAGTAGACGATTTCGCTATTGTGAAATGAAATTCATTAGTATCAGGTGAGTTCCTGTGATGAAATTTTTCTGCGATTCAAGGTTTTTGGATAATCCATATTGCTGTGAGACTCGCTCGAAATTTTTCCAGTAATAAGCAATTGCAAGTTTAAGGTTCTTGCAAGCGTGGTTAACATTCGAGGATGAATGTTCTTATGGGATGAGGACAAGCTGCACCCCGTAAGTTTCTCAAGATTAGTCGTGTCTATTCGTATTGCCATGGAGAAGTTTTGGGGAGCGACATACGTACGAGGAAAGGGCCTGTGGAAAGGCTGAATGAGTGCAAAGCTCCAGATTTCGTGGGAGGAGGCCGAACAAAGTCGCCCGTGAGGGAAAAGTGGCACGGAGCTGCTCCTCCGCGTTAGCCAACATGGCACGGAGCAAAATCAGCACGCTGGACAAACGTGTCACGTTGCCTTGTCTCGGTCATGGGCCAAGTATATAAGGTCTCAGCACTTGTAGTTGGAGTATAACTCATAAATTACGGCCAGAATAGAGGGAGAACGAAGGAAACATTTAATTTACATACGATTACGCCGCTAAACACCGTCCAAATCTGAATTAACTTCGTTATCAAGTATAAGGCCGCAGGGAGCATTTCTACTGAAAGTTAGTTTCATGGAATTGCCCAAAATCCGTCTCGCCGCGCCGAGCCAAAGTTGTTGAAATTGCCCTAAACTAGTCTCAATACGATCCGAGTTTAAAGTAAGCATTTCTCCTTTATAGACTTTCGAGAAATAACGAGGTTGCGACCGTGAACCCGTAAAGTTGGGAATATAGTTAATATTTATATATAAAGTTTTCTTTTTTCCGAAATTCTAGTGTTAAAACTAGTCCTATCTTTCGTGAACACATTTCGCTGGAAAGAGCTATTGAATACTAATTGGAACCTATCGTCAATCGAAATAAGCAATCGAGGCATGTTAAGGCATTTTCGCAAGTTAGTTTCTTCAACATAGTAGTCCAAAGATGGAATCAGTAAAGCATGTCAAGAGTATGTTATCATGTTGAGTTGTTGTCAGCTGAGACTCATAAATTTTATTGTTTCAAGGGCTGATTATACCTATATAACTTCCGTGACCACCCAGGGTTAATAGCAGTGTCGCGCCCGCTGTGGGCGAGGATACGTCTCTATGGAGCGGCATGTTGTCCGCAAGGGACGAAGATGGGGATTCGGATCCTCATATTGCCGTGGTTTTCCTTATACACCCCCGAGCATTTACGCCCGGGGTGTAGATATCAAGAGTCCTCCAAACTCGGCATACGCCTATAATGGGCTTCATGGCTCTGGCCAAGTAATCTGACTCAGAGGGACGCTATAATGGGTAGTTGACTCAAGATGACCTGATAGGGGTATATAGATTGAGGTGTACCACTAGGCTAATGGGGGCCCAGGTGGGTTGTTCTCAGGTTTATTGTACCTTCCGTCTCCATGGGGTCGTAAGGTTTATGCTTGCTTCAAGCATCGAGCAACAGACGCAGCACGCGCCTTTTCCGTGTATGAACCCTACCTTCCTTATTACAATTATGTTTAGTCCCGATTTCACTACCTCGCCTCATCTTCGGCCCGTTTCTTACTACCATCATTAGTTCTATTTCTTACTTTCGCTATTTAAACTTATCGTTTACATACTCGCATTGTGGTAATCGACGCCCTTCTGTGGCGCTCGCGAGACATTTGTCTAGGGTACACATAGACGAGGAGTGTCCTCTTAGTTCCGCCGCCCGCACAACCGCTGGGCCCCTTCCGACTGAGCTTGAGTGATAGAGGTTTATTTCTTTGTTTGTACAAGATGTGGGTAGGTCGAGGCCCCGGCTCGACCATCTTATTACTCCTGAGGCTTGCATCGCATTACTTCTCCGTGGTTAGATGATATCGACCATGTGGGGCCCATATATTTTAGACTATGTGTGTTGGCCGTGTGGGGCCTCGTTTAGTCATATCGTGGCTTGTCTAATATGTCTTGGCTTTAGCATCTAATTTTACTTTTCAATTAAAAGAGATATCAAGGCAATTTTGCCTTACCGCATAGGACTCCCTCGTGTTTGTTTGTCTCTGTTAGCTGTTTATTTCAATAGTGGCTATAGGCCTTGTCGGCCGGGATTGTATTTTTACAAATCGCTTATATAGCCCGTTGTTTTCGATTCAGAGTTGAGTCAATCCCGGCACTGCAGGTGCTTAGACTTAATCGCCCGCAGTTCAGTCCTAATAGGGCACTTGTGACAATATGCCTCTCAAGGTGTGGGTCGTGACACCATCGCCTAAATCGCTATTCAAATATACAGAATCAAAATATAAGTGAATAAACACACAAATAACTTAATAACATTTTTCTTGATAACATAATTCGAATGAAAAGTGAGAGATGTAAATATAATCAAATTCATATATATGAAAAGAAATAGATAAAGTAAGAGGGAACTTTTTTACTAGCCGGTAAACTAAGAAGACAATCTAACCAAGAGCAACAGACTTACTTTCTTCCCCTTCTTCTTGTTTTTCGTTTCTCTTTTTTTCTCTCTCGTAGTTCTTTTTTTTCTATATCTCTATCTCTGCCTTCAACTTTATTTCTATGTGTTGTGTGTTTATATCATTATTGTATGGGTAAAGAGGATGTGGGTGTAGGATTAGTTTTTTTTAGTTGAGAATTTAATGGGGCAGGGGTGTTATTACTGAGGGAGTCGTATGTTATCACATGATGTATGGGATAAGAAACTAGTAGTTAGTTGTAGGTTTTTAAGGAGTGAGGGTTTATCCAAGTTAGAAATTTTTATTATATATATATAATTTTTTTATGTTTTAAAAAATTGTTTAAATAAAAAATCATGCATAGACATATCATAAATATGGGGAAATCTGAGTACCAAAAATGTAAAAAAAATGTGAGGGATATATGAGGATCGTGTCTATTTTTCTTTTTCTAAAGATAAAAATAAAATATTAACTAATCTTAAAAATGTTTGAAACTAAAAAGTTAGTAAAAAATAAAGTGTAACTAATAGGTATACTAAAATCAATAGTTTATTCATAAAAATTCGAATTAAAAAGAAACATATTTTTTAATAGATATTCTCTTTTTAAAACACAAATCTATCCTAAAATATAATTTATAATATTTGTAATTTTTAAATCTGAATGTAAACATACTAAAATAAAATAAAAAATTTGTTTTTTTAATTTTTTCTTTTTTTATAAAGAAATATTTAAAATAGCAAATATGGGGAAAATCATGGGTTTGGGTAAAGAAAAAAAAATTAGGTGGTCACAAGATTTAAAAAATTAAAAAAGGAAATAATGATGTGATTATTTAAAAGTTGAAAATTTTAAAAATTAATTATATATATATATATATATAATTAAAATTTTTTATTTATTTTAATTTTGAGAGAAAAAGATAGAGAGAGAAAGAGAATACAACTTTTCTTCCTATGTTACTTATATTAAGAATAAAAGGCTATTTACAAGCCTCAAAACACAAAATTACTTTTAGGCGCTGATGTTTGCTATAGTGTTTGGCCCCCATTACTGGACATAAAGGTTTTTTTCACGATGCTTGAATCATATGGGCATTTAACGTTATTTTACAACATTTCTCCTTGGGTATCCATGTAAAAGAAAATTTCTAGAAAGAAAAAGTATACATAGTTATTCACAACAGCATTACTTGTTGACTCATTAAAAACCTTATAAAAAGAAAATTCAATAGGAAAAGATATTGATTAAGAAAAAGAGTGCAATACATATTTTATGCCTCCTGATAAAGATTATGATTAAGTTGTTTAAGTCTCTACATTCCAATCTCGTGTTTTATTTTTTCTAGAAAGGAATAGAAAGACGCTTAACAAATCAACTGGATTATCACTTGAGCAACATTTGTTGTAATGCTAATATCACTATTTCCTAAGATCATGTGTGAAGAATAATTTTGAGAAATGTATTTTGTTCTATCTTCTTGCATGCAACATTATATTCATATAGGACCCGCTTTTCGCATTTTGGTACCATATTTCAAGCTACATCTTTCTTTTTATAAAATGTATAACTGATCTCAAGCATACATATTCTCTACTTGCTTGGCGAATAGATATTATCTCCGTATGATTTTGTTAAGTAGAAATATTAGACTACTTTAGAGATCACCATAATATAACAAGACTCCATGTGAACAATATTCTATTTAACATCAAGTTTTATGGGCCAGATAAATAATTGTGACTATACGACCAACAAGATCTACACTTTCTTTGTCGTATAAATAAACTTATACCAATGGGCTTCTAGATTATAATATATGTTTAATTCCGTTTTAATATTTTTATGTAAGGGAAGAATTATATCTTGCTAGCAAATTAATAAAAAATGATATGTCGTGCTCCTAGAATTAGTAAGATACATAAGTGCTCAACCCGAAATTGGTTATGATGAACTTACTACAATCCTTCAAGAGAGGGTAAAGTCAAAAGTCCCAAAACGAATACCAAAAGTAAGACCAACATACATAACAAGGAAGTGGAAACTAAAATAAATAGGTCATAAGGTATAGATATATACATAATGCGCTTACAATATATATGACATGGGCCCTAAGGAAACAAGAAAAGATATTATATACAAGATACCAACCCCAAACTCGTGTCAAGAAAAGATAAGAGCTCTAAAAGTATAAGAATAAGGTTATACAAAAGAAATACAACTTTCGGTAGATACAAAATCGATGGTGAGATACAAGATGGAAAGTAGTAAATCCCAAATGCTAAAGCTCACCGCGATTTGAATCGGCAAAAGAACCCAATGTAACGCAGCAAAGCGATCAAAGGTGACTCAGACTGGTGAGCTGTACTGCAAAGATGCAGAGTGTAGTAATGAAAATTCAAAAATGGGGTACTGCAGAGGCATCATAGGTCGATCAAGCTTAAAAGATAATATATAATATAAAAGACATGAAAAATACTATCTATCGAAAACTAACCTGGAAATCGCAATAGATCAAGGATAACGTGAAAACAATAGTAATACACAAATACAAATATACACATAAAAGTACATAAAAGTGATGCAAAGGCAAGTATTTAGATGATGCAATGCAATATGTGGTCAATGTAGAAAGTAATTATCAATACTCGAGCTACACTCGATGGGGACACTCTGCACTCTGGAGTCACAAGTAACCCCAAGTCAACCCCTAGTCTATTGTACAACGGCATTCTGAGTAAACTTTAAAATATAAATATATGTACAACTACAAGTTTTAAAGAAAAATATAAACATTTAAGAGAATGAAGTCGATTTATAATGTTCGAAAACATTTGGACAAAACTACAAGTCTGAACTAACTCGCGTCCGGGAAAGACATCACAGCACCGATGGTTGTCGGGACAGCTCCCACTCCAACTCCAAATCTAAATAAAGAAAGAACCGAGTAACACAAAATCTTAATCGAAGACGAGGACTCACTAAATAGGAATCACTAAGTCTTTGAGAGCTAATCAAGTTGCAAGGCCGAGGTCGATATCCTACGCTGTATCATAAAATGATATAGCATAAAAGTATGCGTCGGACTTTAAATATAACATGTTGAGAGAAACCATACATAAGAAATGAAATAACTGAATTCAAAAGACAGTGGCAATGACCAAACGGTTACCAATCCAATAATCAAATAATTGTGATGGTCTTAAAGACCCCCGGGCTCGATGATCAAGAATATTCCTAAATCTCGAGGTACTGATCCCGAAAACTAATAGCCGATTAGTGGAGAGTTTATAACCGATATAATCACGTGAGCTGCATTAATGAGTTTGGATGTATACAACTCATTAGTAGGACCCAATATACCTGCAGGTATAAAGGCATGAACTCTGGGTGATCACAAGAATCTAGGCCATAAGACCAATAAAACTTAACTCACTATGGCAACGTAGCCTGGAGCACCCGGCACGCCCGGAACCCCGGTCCGCCCGATGCTAAGTCCTACTCCCACCGATAGTCCTGGGGACAATTATTGTCTATAGTCAAAATTGGGGGTGTCCTGAGACTAGTTAGGAACACCTATCTAGAATATCTCGGGAAGCACCCCGAGAGTCTTAATGACCTGATTCTGGAATCGATTCTAAGACTAGTTAGAGCGTTTATCTCGAAAGCGCCATAACCATCTACGAACAAGTCAATCAGAATTGGGGTCCTAAGTCCGGTCAAAGTTTCCTTATTTAAAAGTTTCATGACCGCCAGCGAACCACCAAAACTGAGTTCTGAGTCTCCGATTCTGATAACTAGGAGGTGCTAGTGACACCTCAAAAATTTCTATAGTCAAACCGATCGCCTTACATTTCGATCGAAGCACTCAAGAATCTAACATTTTAACTAAACCGCACCGACATTAATCTAACTAGATTTTCAGCACCTACTAAACACTGGAATTCTCAAACCTAAGGAATCAAGTGAATTTCATCAAGCAGTGTACTATTGTAAGATTCTAGATTTTCTATATTCAAGGACTAGGGCTAAATTTTACTCTACAAGAACAAACATCATTTCCGCCACAAACTAGTGGAAAATATCTATAATCAACATGAAATAATAATTCATATGAATTAGATGAAACATGAACACAATTTCTTAACATTCGATAGTTTCAGTATTAAAACTGGGATGGAGAGAAATAGGGAGAAATTGGGATACAAGGGAAAAACTATTTCCTTGTTGAATTCTTACATACTCCGGTGAATAAACCCGAAGAATTTCCTTTAGAGAAACAGGAGAAATGAACTAATTCCTGAATTCTTTCTTCCAAAAGCTCTGAGAGAAACTCTACGTTGTCTTTTCAAAATCTAAATGGGGAAAATGAGGAAGGAAACCATTTAACCCCTCTAATAGTCTAAAAATATTCTTAAAACGATGTAATTTAGAATTTAGGAGAGTTGAAATCTACTCAAGAACTCACAGAAAACCGACTCCGTCGCCCCCACGAGGGACCTAACGGTCGTGCCTAACACTCACGACTCATGGTCACAATCATGAGGTACACCGCTCTAAAACTCCATACTCGGTCAACATGGGATACCACGACTAGTGGTGTTCCCAACGACCCGTGGTGACCACCTGCCGCCTACGTTGCCTAAGATTCGGACTCACCACGGCGACACCATGACTCGTGGGCCTCAAACGAAGTCGTGTGGCGGCACCCGCTTCTGCACACCGCCTAACTTCTCAAACTTCCAAAGTTAATCCCACTGCTGGGCACCCCACGACTCGTGGTCACACCCGTGGTCACTCCCCTTTTCCACCCTTTTCAACCAAGTCCAAAGTCCCCACCACGAGTCACTTTAACGACTCATATTGCCTTCCCACGGCCCATTTCTAAATGAATCATTTCGTGACCCATTACATATTTAAAAATTTCTCTATTTTAAGTCTCTACTTTGAGTTTTTAGGCAGGGCCATAAATATTCCCCCTTGGGAACATTCGTCCTCGAATATTGGAAAACACACAGTGAGAGAATGGCAAATCTTATACACAAATACCGATCATTAAGCCGAAAACTAGTGAAATAATCACCTTCCGAATTGAACCGGTCCGAATCGACCACTAATCATACACATATTCATTTACATGAAAGAAACCGAAACACAAGAACTAAAAGCGCTTTGGGGACAGATCGATACCTTAGACCGAAACTGTTTTAAGGGAACAAACGGGGTATCTAGCCATCATGACCAGCTTCTACTTTCCACGCAGCTCCTCAACCGCTGATTTCCCATAAGACCTTGACTCCGAAGCTACCTCCTTATTCCTCATCTTACGAAACCTAGCGGTCAAGGATCTAGAGTGGGACCTCTCATATGAGAGACTATCTTCCACTCCTACACCGGCCCAATGGAACAATTGAAGCTTGGATCAATTGACACTTCTTCAATAGTGACACATGGAATAATGGGTGCACAGATGCCAACTCTGAAGGTAATTCCAGCTCATGTTTACCTTACCAATTCGCCACGTAATTTTGTAGGCCTCACATATCTCGGTACTGAGCTTCCTCTTCCCAAATCTCATCACCCTTACATGGGTGAAATTTTCAAATAAACCTACCATCCACAAAGAAACTCCAATTCTCTTCTCCTCAAAACCAAGATAAGATTTTAATGGCTCTCGAGCTGTTTCAATCCTTCTCCGATAATTTGTACCTTCAAAGATAGCCTAGATAAACCGAGTCCGGCCCGATTAAAGTAGCTTCACCAACCTCAAAACCATCTGATGGGCGATCTCGCACCTTCTACCACAATGCCTCAACTGGGGCTATCTCGATACCGAGTGGTAGCTGTTGTTGTAAGAAAACTCGGAGGAGAGGAAAGTGATCATCCCAAATGCCCTTGAAATCGATCACGCGCACTCTCAACATATTTTCTAAGGTTT
The DNA here is from genome assembly GCA_018107945.1 of Datura stramonium. NCBI lineage: Eukaryota > Viridiplantae > Streptophyta > Magnoliopsida > Solanales > Solanaceae > Datura > Datura stramonium. The sequence continues at coordinate 198,622 of JACEIK010001970.1, forward strand.
GAATGGTCACTTGCCCATCTATCTCAAGGGTGAAAAGTTGTGTTGAGCTTGACCTCGGGTACCAAGTCCCTTTGAAAAGACTTCTGTGGAAATGAGGCAACCGGGCAACTCGTCTGCTATAATGGATAATGGAACCTTGAAGTCTAACCAACTCCCCAATATATAAAGCATAGCATAGTCCTCATCTCAATCTATAGTTTTAATTGGGAGGAAGCGGTCGACTTAGTCATCCGGGTCTACTACTACCCGTATAGAATCATGTCGCCGACGCAGTTCGAGGCAAACCCATAATAAAATCCATATTCACTTCTTCCCACTTCCAGTGGGAATGCTATTGTCCTCGTGTCATACCCCCACGCCCCCCGGTGCTCTACTTTGACTTGTTGGCAGTTCAAGCACTTAGCTACACACAGCCATGTCCTTCTTGATGCAATTCCACCAATAAATATCCCTTAAATCGGCAAGACATTTTAGTAGCACCGTAGTTGGATACAGTATCTCAGCCACAGGCCTCGCCGGCATTCATTCCAAATCACCGACGTCCGGTACACACAATCTCGCCCGGGTAATGGAACACACCATCTCCCCTTTGGAGAAAGCCTCAACCTCTTTCTCGAGAACCGTTTCCTTAAGTTTAAGTAGATGGGATCTTCATCCTGATTGGACTTAACTTCAACAACCAAAGAGTAATATGACTCGCTTGCATTACCACTCCACCCTCACTCCGAGTCAACCAACTACCCCTAACCGAGCTAGTGGGTGAATATCTTTCACCAGCCTCTTTCTACCCTCTTCCACCCGCCACGCTCCCCATAAACACCCTTCTTAGGGAATCCGCCACTACATTGATCTTTCCCGAGTGATAGAACGCTGATGTCATAATCCTTCTCAGACTCCTAACCACCTTCTAACAAAGATTTAGGTCCTTCTAATCGAATACATACCGAAGTGCTCTTGTGACGAGGAAACATCCACGTGAGCCCCCTCGAGATAAGGTTTCCATATCTCAACGAACACCACCGCTTCCAACTCCAAGTCATGAGTTGATCGTTTTCCTTGAAGTAACTTTGAGTTGTCCGAGGCGTAGGCTATCACCTTGCCCCATTGCACGTAACACAACCGATTCCAACTCTGAAGGCATCACAATATACTACGAACCTATCCGATCCTTCCTAAGAGGGATCAACATCAAGGCGGTAGTGAGTCGAGTATTTAACTCCCGAAAAACTCTTCTCACACGTATTCCATCCCAAATTTCACCTTCTTCCGAGTCACTAGTTGGAGTGATGCTATAGAAAAGTTAAGCCTTCCACAAAGCACGTAATAACCTAGCTAAATCCAAGAAACTTCCGATTTCTGTCAGAGGTAGGTGGCTCGTCACCACTACTCCGCTATCTTCTAAGGATCAACCCGAATACCCTCACCCGAGACCACACGACCCAGAAAGTCATGGACTTCAACCAGACTTGCATTGCCAACTGGCGTAGGCGGTCTCTCGAAAGTGTCTCAAGCACTATCCTCAAGTGGTTAGCATGCTCTTCCTCATTTGTGAGTATACCGAATGTCGTCGATCAACACAATGACGAACATATCCAGATATCGCTGAAGACTCGTTTGTCCCATCCATGTGCTGCTATAGGGCATTTTTTTAGTCCATGGAATATAATCACAAACCAGAGATCGCTGCCGAGTCCTCGAAAGTTGTTTTCTATGTCACACTCTCTAACTCTAGATGACGATACTCGAACTAAGATCTATTTTAGAGAAACAATTGGCTCCCTAAAGTTGGTCGAACAAGTCATCAATTCTCGGGTAAGGGGGATACCTATTCTTGATTGTGATCTTTATTCAACCGACGGTAATCGATGCATATTTTGAGGGTACCGTTCTTCTTTCGCACAAATAGTAATGTGGAGTACCCCGTGGGAGAGATACCGGGTCCTGATAAAGCCTTCCTTATCGTGTTATGTCCTTTAGCTACTCCTTCAACTCCTGTTTAGTCAAGACATTGGGTGTGGGCGAGGGATGGAGATGCGCCGAGTATCCGGGAGAATGTTTATACCAGTTGATTTCCTCGTTCAAGAGGAACTCCGAGTTATTCTGAGAACACATCTGAAATTCGCCGACAACAAAGGGTAATGACCGGATAGTCGGGGTTTCGAAGTTGGAATCTTTGGACTCCGAACTAGGTGATAGATACATCCTCAGAAGCTTCTAGCCAAGGGTAGGAAAATAAATCGACCCCCTCGGTGCACCGAACTACCGCCCTTCCACTCTAACACCGGCTCATTTGGAAACTAAAATTTGACAACTCTAGTTCTCGCAATCAACCGAGGCATAGCCTAGTTGCAAATCCTCAATCCATGCCCAGATGAGGTCAAAATCGACCATGTCTACCTCTACAAGATCACTGAACGAATCTTACGAAGATCGAGATCAAGAGCTTATACACCCACTGCTCTAACCGGCTCGGCCAACTAGGTGGAGACTCAAATGGTTCTGCAAGAGACCTCTCGGACTCCGATATCAACCTACCGCTACGTAGTGAGTCACGAATAATAGTGTGGCCCACACCGTAGGGCATATACATCTAGGTGCAAAGACGTAACATACCCGTGACCACATCAGGTGAGCTCTCCGATCCCCGACGAGATGATAATGCATAAAACCGTTTTTGCACCGACCGCCATTTGTACATGATGTATTGGTCATCTAAGCTATTCACCCGGCCGAGCCGCCGAGGTAGTGGATTTCGACCTTCCCTTCATGTTGACTCCGACACTCCTTAAGCCGATGGCCAAGCTATCCACAACCTAAATAGCCCTCTCACCCCGAAGACACTCTCCTCGGGTGGTTCTTTTCCACGCTGGGGCAAGTTGGATAATGTTGCTTGCATTGTAGCTCTAGGACTGAGACAAGATATCTCCACCCTCCGACTCCATGACCGAAAGGTAGGGCACCGGGCCGAGTTGGGTGTTGGAGCCTCGCTATTGTCGTTATTGTTGTGGGCGCTACTACCGCTGCACTGTGGCCATAATCCGATTGTCCAATCCTTGTCCATTTGTATTTTTGCCTCAATCACAATATAGACAATAAGGCCGCAGAGGTCAATATCCTTAATCAACACGATGTCCCGTGACTCTTTGAGGACCGAGTTCGACACCCCATTCACAAACTTCAACATGCGAGCCCTTGGCCTACCCACCATCATTAGAGCGTATTTGGACAACCTGGGTGAACTCTAGGAGCATATTCTTCATCAACTTAGCTTTCCTATCAAATGTAGAACTCCCGCTACTTTTTGCCTCCCGAGTCTCGGGAGGGAAGAATTATCTAGGAAGGTAGTGAAGTCCTCCCATTCCATCGATCCTGGCTCCCGCCGCCTCCCTCCTTCCACTATTCGTACTTTGCACTGGCTATCCATTTCACTGGCAGGCAGCTCAAGTCGGGCACTCTCTAAGGGAATGACACCCATAATTCTGGTGATTTTAATCTCATTAATGAATTCTTGTGGGTCCTCTCCACCTTAGATTCACAAAAATTTGAAGGGTTCATCCTATGAAGTCCCAGCCTCGAGCAAACATATAACCCATTATTATTGATTGGAACCACCTCTTTGGTTCACCTGGTTGGGCACCGCAGAGCGACTGTACTGATAGTCGCCCGAACTCGTGGCGTACACCGAGTCATCCTGGAGGCCGTTCAGGGATGGTGGAAGGTGTCGGGTGAGCATTACCACTCTTCTCATACTTCACATCGGCGAAAGAATGATTCACCAAAATGAAATAAAGCATGAGTTAGGAGAATGATTCTGAATTGAATTCTCAATGCACGATAAAAAGAGTATGAAATAAAGGGAGTTTTCCTTAATAACATCTCGTAGCCTCCCGTTCATAAGTGTGGCGTCGCACACCCATAAAAAGGACCCCTACTGACATGGCTTTATTCATCGGTGATACTCTCTAAACCTAGTTCTCTCGATAACAAGTTTTCACGACCCGAGCGTACACTGACAGACACTGCATACTTTTGAGTCACAAGTAACCCCAAGTCAACCCCGGTCTATTGCACATTGCATTTTCAAGAAATTCTAATATATATATATATATATGCACAAAGGAAATCTTTAAAGCAAACTATAAACATTTAAGAATGAAGTGAATTATAATGTTAAAACATTTTGACAAAATTCATAAGTCTGAAACCAATCAGTCCGAAATATTAACCGACGAGTCACGACTGCACCGCCCAACCTCTAAATCTGAATAAAAGAAGCAAACCGAGTAAAAAATCTTTGTCCTCGAAAGATGAGGACTCACCAAATAGGACCGCCAAGTCTTTATAGCGACAAAGCAAGATGGCCGAGATTGAGTTCTCATTGTATCATAAAATGATACAAAGTAAAAGTACAGGTCAAGATTGAATGTACTTCAAGTATGAGAGAAACTAAGGCATAAGAAAATGAAATAACTGAATCAAAAGACATGAATGACCAAAATGAAGCTACTAAACCGAATAACTAAAATAATTGTGATGGTCTAAAAGACCCCGTTTCAATGGTCAAGAATATTCTCAAACTAAGCACTGATTCAAAACCGAGCCGAGCCGACTAGTGGGAAAGTCTATAATCGATATAACCACGTGAGCTAGACATGGAGTCCGATGTATACAATTTATTGGTAGGACCCAATATACCTTGCCGAGATAAACGCCGCGGAACCTGGTGATCACAAGAGTTCAGGCCAAAAGGCCAATAAAGTGGGTAACTTACTATGGGCAACGTAATCCTGTAACTGGGTGCGCTGGAACCCTGGCCTGGTCCGATGCTAAGTTCTACCACCATAGGATAGTACTAGATTAAAATACTGCCGATGCCTTAAAACTCGAGGCCCGAGACTAGCCGTGAACAATTTCATTCGGGAAGCACTGAGAGTCTTATCGACCGGATTCCTGGAACCTGGATTCTAAGACTAGTTAGAGTTTGCTTATCCGGGAAGCGTCGTAACCATCTACGAACGAGCTGTAATCTATAAATCGGGGTCCTAAGGCTGGTCAAAGCTACTTATCTAAGTGTCATGACCGCTAAAATAACCACTAAAATCAGTTTTTGAGTCTCGATTCTCGATAACTAGGAGCGCTAGTGAGACTGGAAATTTTTGTACCAAACCCATCACTTTACATTTTTTATCGACACCGAGTAATCTAACATTTAACTAAACCGCACCTGGGACATTAATCTAACTAGATTTTCAAAGACCAACTAACATTATGGGAATTCTCAACACTGGTAAAACAGCAATTTCACCCGTGCTAGGTACACAAGATCAAGATCTATATGCCTAAGACTAGCTGATCTTCCTACTCATGAATAAACACGTTTCAACAATAAAATCAGCACAGAAAAGATTCATAACTGTATCATAAATAATTTATATAAAATTAATAAGGTGACTAATAATTTTGCAAACATTCATAGAATTCAGCATAAATTGTTTTATATAAATAGGAGAATTAACACAAAGCAACAATTATTCCTCTCAGTTACTCATATGCACTCAGCAAGAAACCCAAGGTCTTTTGAGAAACCAAGAGAAATGAACGTGCTCCGCTTCTTCTCTGTCTTTGAGAGAAACTTACATGCCAGTCTTCCAAACTAAGAGGGAAAAAATGATAAAGGAAACCATGAAAACTCTTGAACACAAAATATGCTAAACCACAGTAGTTAGAGTCAAAGAGATAGTAGAAAGTTGCCAACAAAGTCCTGATGTCCACAAGAAAATTCACCACAGCCTCATGGGCAATCTTAAAAAGAAGTCGCGCCCATATCACACTACCAGCAACCTGAGGTGGCACGTCCAGCATCCAAAGGCCGCCACGCCACTGAGATAGCTCCTGACTGAATGGGCACCCACTTTACGCCCAGGCGCCAGTGCCTTGGAATCACAGTTTTCAATGTTGTTCACCACTATGAAATCCTTAAATATTGGAAGTTAGAACTGCCAGCACTCACTGAAAAAAAAAATTCCTGCTTGACTCCTCATCGTGGTAAGCACTCTGCCACCTCAGAAGAAAACCACACTCCTGTGGCTGCATACCCTGCCACTCTTTTCACAGCACTTTTACCTGATGTCTGAAATCCTACCATTAAACGCTGGAATGACCGGGAATATTTCACAAGCCTAATCACCATGGCTTCTGTGGAAATTCCGCATTTTCAGCATTAGCTGTCCTTGATCAGTCTTTCTTGAGCCTAAAGGCTAGCACAGAACTCTGCACAACTTCAAGTCACCCAGATTAACTCTAATGTGGAAAGGCAGAGAGAGAGAGTATAATGGACTCAAGCTCCGCCTCACTTACTACAGATATGCAACTTGTGCCCAAAATTGGGTAGTTAAAGCGCATGGTATCTCCTGAGTTCAAATGTTGAGCCGCCATATCACCAGCTCAAACCAGTGATTTAGATTCCTTGTCTATACACTGTGGTGGAGGTTCAGATATATGCCACCTGTAAAAAGCCCCAAATGCCAACAACAAATTAAAATACCAACAAACAAACCCGCAGACTGAGCTGTAATGGTCAAAACATATTTACTTTACAAATCAAAAAAATGGTGTAATAAAACAGGTCTGTTTAGAATGGTTTCCGTCAAACGTCGACGGCTGCAGGTTCTATGTTGTACTTCTCGTCCAATTTATCATGGTAATCTGCTCTAAGGCAATCCAAGATCAAGTCCGTCTTTATTATAGGCCCCACAATCCGCACAAACCTTAAAAAAAAAATTTCAGCAGGAAAACTGTATTATAAAGTTTCAAGAATGGCCATGGTTGAAAAAATTCTTCACAATTAATTCTCAATCTAGGAAATCACCTTAATATCATGAACTAATAATATTTATACTACCAACCGAGCCACGTCTAAAGAAAGAAACTACAACCTACCCTCACTACCGAACGACAAGCCATTCTAATCATCACTTGAAAGTTTTTCCCTTCCGCAATACTCCTGATTGTTTCCACTCTATCCCAACATGATCTACCTCAAGGAAACAAGCTAACGATACCTATATTGACATCTAAAAATTTAGGCTAAAAAAGGGGTCAAAAATGACCATCGTAATCGCTTAACTAAAATTGAAAACAAATTACAACATTGTGTAATCCAAATTTTTTGGGCAAAATGAGCTCGCCGGCTCAAATAGCTCAAAACTTCAAGATCACAAATAGAGAAATTCTAGGGATTTTGAGCTCAAAAGCGGGTTAAACACAATAAATGAAGCTATAATTAGCTAAAGAACATAGAGGGAAGGTAATTTACCTATTTTTTGAAAGTTAATCCATCAAGAAATGTATGGAATCACCACTTATAGAGCTCAACAATGTCAATAAATTTTGGATGAAATGAGCTGAAAGAAAAGTATTCTCGCCTATAAATCTATCGATTTTTCAAGCATAAAGGCTCTAGATCACCATGGGCAGCCTCCGCTATAGCTGCCTTCTAGCCACCGTAACGAGCTGCCTCACCAACCACACTAAACTTCAAACGACTTAGAATTTATCTGAGTGTCGTGAATGATAAACCTAATATGTTTTCCAAGTGCAAACAACATTCCAAACTCAATGGAATTGACAAATGACCATCGGGGTCATCTTCACTAGATGAACACCAATATTAACACTTAACCACAAACAAATAATTTCCCAAACGCTTGAAATGAGTTTGAAAGCCTCGTGACTAACCAAAGGTCCACTAGCCTAAAATCCACGCTCGGAGCTAATGGCGCTGACGAAATTCTCATCCAAGACCATTTACTAAGAATTTTGATCTGAGTCAATCATTTCAACTTTAAAAACCTGAAACTAGAAAACCTTTCTATAATTCGCCGAATAATTGGAATCATGCTACCCATCCCCGCAAGTCACAAAGCAAAGTGTAGAAGGCGCAGGGAGAGTCAAAACTAAGCAGCACAGCAAATAAGGAAATGATCAAGAGGGTCATTAGCAATAAGTACACCAATTGTAATCGAGATATGGTACTTCAGACCAATGAGCTCCTAGTTCTCTTCTTCGAGGTCAAAATAATCCTTACTCACTCTAAGGGACTCAACAATCATTAAGTACTTAATGAATGTGTAAATGTCCATATATAATCATTTTAATTAGACTATTAATAGATGTATGTTGTTCATATAAAATCATTTTTTCTTAGAATACTTAATGGGTGTGCATTATCCATATAAAATTATTTCAAAACCTTCAAGATAGACAATTTTGATGGATAAAGATGCCCACTGCTAAATATTTAATTTGCGTACTAAGATAAAGTTTTATCTTCCAAGATCGCTCATCTCAAAAAGAAAAGATTTAGATACCAATTTCCATTTGGACTTCTTCTAGAGTTTCATAAGATTTATGTCACCAATATAAACAACAAGTATAAAAACTAGTTATATTATTATTTTAATAAAATACATGGACAAAATGATATTATTTATAATATTTATTTATAAAATACTCATTAAGATGATTATACAATATGCACTCCTTACTTGTTTTAAGCCTATAATGATCTTTTTGTAATCTGATTGAGTATATTTATCAAGACTTTGAACTATATGTTTTAGACATTTTAATACTTCAAAATTTTAAAGTATAAATTTTATTATCAATTGATCCATAAAGGTAAGATGTGACTCATATCATTAGATGTATTCAAGATGTTCATATACATCTAAACTCGATAAGATATCGAAATGTTATCAGATTCACAATAGGTGAATATGTTTCTTCATAGTTGATACCGAGTCTTTGAGAGAATTCTTGTGCAACAAGGTTGTATCTCACTATTTCATTTTTGTCATTTCTTTTTTACACAAAGACTCATTTGTGGACAACTAGATTTACACCATTAGGAGTTTAGATCACTGTTCAAAACCTCATGTTTAGCAAGTGGGTTCAATTCGATGGAACTACCTCTTGCCATTTTGTCAATCACATTCGTGTTGATATTCTTCGACAAATAGAATTCTTCATCCTCATTGTCTTTTATAATTTTTAATGGTTAATATATGTAAAAGTATTACTCCATCATTATTTTTTATTGACCCAAATTTATCCTATCACCAGTAAAATTTAACATAATTCTTTGCTCACTTGAATCTCGACTTCGCCGATTTCTTCAGAATATTAGATTGGATCGTATCCTCGAATCTTTTCATCGATCTTTATATTATAATTTGATCATTTTTCGCTCTATTTTCCATTGATTTTTATTATTGAAATCCAATGGTCTACAACGCTTAGGCATGTATGGAATCAAACTATGACACTAATAGATTGTTTTGTTGGAAATGTTAACTCACATAAAGGTGAGATTTCTTACAGGGACATAGGACTTAGTTATCCTTTTCAAATAAGTAAACGTGGGCTCGAAATTTGATTTGATATTTTCATAAGATGACATCACCTCTCTGGACTCCCTGCTTGCATACAGGAGAATGTGAATCAAAGTGATGATTTTTTCACTCAATTCCTCTTTTAATTTCCTTTTCCTCTAATTAAGAAAATTATTTAATTAAATGGACAATCAGAACAAAATGCTGAATAAATCAACAATCAATTGTTTAAGGTAGAGAATAATCAGGTGATTCAAACCCCAATATATATTCCTAACCTTCTTTAGGCTCATCTTAGTACATTATGGTGTTGGTGCTAACACATATACAACACATTTAAAAATTTATAACGTAAATACGATTACGATCAAAACTAACTATGACGAGTATTTATTATATGAATAAAGTTTGACACTTAACGGTAATTTTGCATGGTCTCATATTAATCAGAGGCACTTAATAAGTGACTAAAGAAACCATTTTGAGTATGAACATGAGTTACGGTGGATGTTCAACTTTTATCCCAATCGATTTAAAAATAATCAATAAAAGCTTAATATATAAATTATCCAAAGACAAGACCAATAGCCTCAATGGGGTAATCTATAAACTATCCCCTTAATTATATTTATTGTCACTAACTTTGCAAATGCCGTGTTAAGTAGATGGTATGAGGCACACATGAGACCATCTTGAAGATCCATTTATTAGGACCATAAAATATCTCGAATGACTCATCGGGTGAGTGAATAGGTCCACATATATCTAGTGTATATGCTCTAGAAAGACTGGTACCAATGCCAACATTCATCGTTGATGGTCTAGTTAATAATTTACTTGACAACTAGCAAGACGTGAAAGTTCATCACTTGTAAGAATCTTAAGGTCTTCTAGGAAATTCCATTTGAATTTAATGATTCGTCTCATTATTATTCATTAGATGACCTATTCAAGCATGACAAAGCACAAACATATTTGAATCGCAAGCTTTGATTTAAGATAGAATGTGTTTCATTTGTATTAATTGATAATATAGGTCAAAAGATAAAGTTGATAATATTTTCAAAATATATTTTTTGTTTGGAGATATTTTTGGTAATACCAAAATACTCAACATTCATTTTTTTTATCGCTTGTTGTCTCAATATGATATCTATTTTGTGATATATTTAAAACTTAATAAGTTTCTTGGGGATTTAGAAGGAATAATTTACTCCTATAACAAGCTGCCGTCCTTAGAAGAAATATAGTAGCTCTCTCAAAGGCCTTCAATCAATTTTAAATTATCAAATTGTGGTAACATTCGCTCTTTCCTAATCAAATGAGAAAATATTTCTCATCTTTTTGATATGACGTGTCTTCTGTCCTTCCATTATCAATCACACTAATATCTTCATGATTGATTATTGATCCAAACAAATTGAGAAATTTTAATATATCTTTTCAAAATGAGAAAATATATAAATAAAGTACCTAATAAATACATTATCAGAACATGATTTGTACTACATTTGTAAGACTCATAACATACAAATTAGATTACTAAAAAACAAAATATGACTTGTATTTATATACAAAAATTACATTAACTGATCTCATTCTTAATTAATACAAACAAACAGTAATTAAATATTTAAGTTTTTTTCAATCCATCACTGATCAAATGATATGTTTTTCCTTCTGGGATTGCAAAAGAAAATCGGAATACATCCAAATGCATAAAGTCAACATTATCTTTAGAAAATATTTTCTTCAACAATCTTTTTTTAGAGAGGTTTATCAAGTTTAACCAAATGCTTTGGCATATGATAGGCACGGATCTAAGGTCCTTCCTCCACATCGATAGTATTTTATCTTCTCGAATTTTTCTTGCACCGCTTCATGCTTTTCGTTATTTTTTTGTCACTGGTGGTGGTGAATTATATTATTTGCGCAAGAAGACCATCATGATTAGAATTTTAATTCCCTCGACCACAACCGCGATCACGCCTAGAGACCGATCTTTTCACTTCGCTGGTGCAAGTTTGTCTCATTTACTTCAAAAAGAATGGATTATAAACAATGGGTCAACTTTCACAATTTTTAAGTCCATTATTTTGCTCATTCAAAAGGAGATGTGTTAGTGCAGAATATTTATTAAACTCCATCTCTCGACATTGCTTCTATATGAGCACATTTGAGGCACGAAAAGTGGTAAATATTTTCTCTAGAATATCATGATCATTGATAATTTTACCACTTAATTTCAATTAAGAAATACCCTAAAACATTGAATAACTATATTCACAAATAAATTTAAAATGTTGTAGCCTTAAATGAATCCAATAGAAATGTGCTTGTGAAAGGATAATCATCTTCATGTGGCCATATCTATTTCTCAAATTATTCTATAGCACAAAAGGATCTTTTATTAGTAAGAAATTTTATTTTCAAAACCCTCATCAAGGTGATGGCTGAGGAATATTATTTTCGACATGATCTAATCTTGATGACCTGATTTTAATTTTTAATGGTGTTTGCCAGACTATCACTTGAATATAAATTTTAGCATCAAGCACGCAAGATGTAGCTTATCCGATATACCTAGCGTAAAAAATTTAAGTTTAGAAAGATTATTCATTAACGAAGAAAAGAAAGTCCGTACCTTCCATGTTTTTAAAATATTTGCTCAAGACGACAAAATCTCCCCGCCGATAACGCTGCTACAAAATAAAAATAAATACAAATAATATAATAACAATAGAGAGAGGGGAGAGAGGGAGGTAACTTTTCTTTGTATGTTACTTATTAAGAATAAGGGGCTATTTATAAGTCTTAAAACACAGAATTACTTGGGCATTGATGTTTGCTATCGTGTATGAGTCACATGGGCATCCCACGGTATTCGGTTTACTTGGATTTCAAGATTTGCCATGGTGCATGAGTCACATGGGCATCCCACGGTATTTTTAATAATATATCAGGTGTGTTTCGTAGTTAGTAAATAAGTAGTTTTTTTTAATTTTTTGAGGCATGTGAAATATAAAATATTATTCTAAAAATATTTAAAATATCTAAGCATAAAACTACAGAACGTAAGAGACAGGGATAATATTATGAGTGGGAGTGGGGCGAGCTAAGGAGACAGGCGTTGTGGAGGAAGGAGGGATGGATGGTAGTAGGATGAGTGATTGTGAGGAAAAAAGATAATGCCACTTGTCTTTTCTATTTTTATTAAAATTATATTTTTTATTTTTAAATAATTTATTTTCTTTAATTTTTTTTTTTACCAATCGAACGGAAGAAAATTCAAAAAATTTCCACCATACCGAGCACAACTATAGAGCATCTTTTTTTTTCCTTAATCTAAAGCTTGCGTATCAGTGGTTGTGCTTCTAGAAGGTGACAAACTATAAGTAGAAGTAGTTGGAATTGTGGGTTTAATAAATTTCTCAAGTTCCCCTATAGACTTCGCCATATATCAATTTATTACTTCTCTCTTTATTTTTATTCATCTAATATTTCAAAACAAATATTTTTTTATTTGTTTATAATTTTTTTAATTTTTTTAATTTTTTTAATTTTTTTAATTTTTTTAATTTTTTTAATTTTTTTAATTTTTTTAGTTTTTAACTTTTTATCACTCAAATTTGCAGTTTTTAATTTTTCAATTTTATAATTATATTAATTATTATTTTTTAAAAACACGTCAAATTTAAAGTGAACGAATAAATTAAAGAAAATATTACAAACTACTTCTATAACGCTCCATTTTCCTACTCATGATTATCTCTCTCTTACTTCAATTATAAAATTCTTCATGAACATTTTCTTTTATTAATATATTAACTAATTGTCCACCCTATTTATTTAGAGCAAAGTCGTCTACCCTAATTCTCTAGCAATTAATTGTTGCGGCTCTATTATATTATACCAAATTAAAGATTGAGCTCCTTTTTAGTTCTTTTATAAGTGAAACAATATTTTCACATCGAATTATTTTCGAGGGACAAAGACTACCTTGTATCATCATAACCTATATTATTCCAAATCTTTCTTTTTTTTTTTTTGGAAAGGATCTTGTCCTAATTTAAATTGTAATTTATTATATTGTATTATATTATATTATATTATTAATTTAAATATAATATTTATTTTAATTATTATTTATTTTATTATATTTTGTGGTTAAATTTATTATTAGGTAATGACAAAAGTTTTGTTTATGTAATTTAGTATGATCGTCGTTAGTTTATTTATTTTCGCTTTCTCTTTACTTATTATTAATAAAAAATTATCTCCGTTTCACTTTTTATAAGAAATTTCTATCTCATTACCTACTTTTCAGACGTGTATCTTTCAAATTACCACGTGTGACGATATATAAGAAAGAGAAATAAGATAATCTATTCAAATATTGTATTGACCAAAATAATATAATACAATATATAAAAAAGGGTCAAATTAATCCCTCTACTTTTAAAAATTGGCCGTGTCCATCATATTATCCGCTTATATCTATCCCCACCGTAATGTTTTTATATATACCCTCATTTAATAAAAAAAGTCTCATTTTAACATAAATGACTCTTTCCCCGTTCCACTCCGTAAGTTTTTAACGCTGAATCTGCCTATTCGTATGTTGGTTAAGTGTATTAGAGTGTCATACGTACGAGGAAAGGGCCCTAAAAATGCCGAACGAGTGCCAAGTTGGGATTTCATGCAGGAGGTCAACTAAGTCAGTTTAGAGGGGCAAAGTGGCACGGGAGTGTAATCAACGTTGCTAGCCAACATGGAACGGAGCAGATCGGGCCGCTGGTAAACATGTCACGTTGCCTTGTCTAAGTACCTAAAGTATATAAGGGTCTCATACTTAGAAGTTAAGTTATAAATCAAACCACGACCGCCAGAGGATAGGGACGAAGGAGAATTATAATTTTCATCCGATTAATCCGCTAAACGCCGTCCAAATCCAAATTAACTTTGTATCAAAGTATAAGTGTCAAGTAGGAGCATTTCTACGAAGTTAGTTTCATGAAAATCCCAGACGGCGAATCGCCGCCCCGCCGAGCCAAAGCTGTTGAAATTGCTCCAAACTAGTGTCAATACGATCCCAAAGCCAGCAAGCATTCCTCTCTAGATTCTAAAGAAATAACGAGGTTTTGACCGTGTTCCGTAAAATTGGAATATAGTTAATATTTATATATAAAGTTTTCCTTTTTGCCAATTTAGTGTTAAAACAATGATCGAGGTATGTTAAGGCATTTTCTTTTGGCAAGTTAGTTTCCCCCGCATAGTAATCCAAAGAGAATCAAGAAAGTATGTTAGGAGTATGTTCTCATGTTTAGCTGTCGTTGTTAGTCGAGACTCACACTATATTTTTTTGGGCCGGATTATACCTATATAGCTCTGACCGCCCTGGTTAATAGTCAGAGCCGACTGCTCGCCGGTGGGCGAGGGATACTTCGCCGCTCTATGGAGCGGCATGTCGTCCGGCAAGTGGTCAAGACGGGGATCCATATCCTCATATTTGTTGTGGTCGGGCCTATACACACCCCGCCGAGCGCTTACGCCCGGTGATATCGAGTCCTCCGGCACTCAGCACAATTATAAATGTAATGAGCGGTCTGGCTTGGCACTGGGGACCGGCAGACCTTTATAGTTGGTAGTTGACTCAAGATGACCTCGGATAGGGTTATATAGATTTGAGGTGTACTCACTAGGGCTAACCTGGGGCCCGTGGCTTCAGGTCGATTGTACCTTCCGCCATGGGGGTCGTGTAAGGTTTATGCTGCTTTAGTTACCGATAATTAGACAGTAGGATACCCATTGTCGCATGACCCCTACCCTCCTTATCATAGTTATGTTTAGTCCCGATTTCACTATCAAATAATTTTCAAAATTTTTGTGTTTTTTTAAAAATTATAATTATTGATTTATTAATTATTGATTTAAGATATTTCTTAGTTGTTGCTTTACATTCTTAGTACCAACGGTACTGACTCCCGTTTGGGGCATTGCGTTACTTGCCTGCAGGAACGGATAGAAGAGGAGCAAGTCCCTCGTAGCTTCCAAAACAAATTGATAGAGCCATCACCCTTTCTTCCGGAGAGCTTGTGTGATAGAGGTTTACTTTTGTTTGTACACATGGGTAGGTCTAGGCCCCGTCCCGACCATCTTATTACTCCTAAAGGTTTGCATATTGCATTTCTTCCCTGTGGTTAGATGATATCGACCGTATGTGGAGCCCATTGTGCTTTAGAAATTATGCGTGTTGGCCGCGTGGGGCCCCCGTTTAGCTGTTGATTGGTGCCTTGTCGGGTCATAGCTCGCCTTTGTGCACCTGGCTTACTTTCCAAATATAACTAGATATCATGGGTGGCCTTGTCGGCCCGATAGGACTCCCTATGTTTGTTTGTTCTGGTTTGTCGTTTATTTTCATGTGGCTATAGGTCTGGTCTCCACGGGGTTGACATGTACCGCTATATAGCTCATTTTTCCTCGATTCTAGAGTTAGAAATGCACTTGCACCAAGTGCTTAGGCTCAACCACTCAAGCAGTCTGTGTCCTAGTAGGGCACCATGTGCCGCCATGCCTCCCAAGGCGGGGCGGAGCAATTTTCTAATCTAACCCGCTCTAATTCCAATCTAATTTAACATATATACTAAAACTAACCAAACAAATAACCCGCATATGGGTTCTCGTGAATTGTTATAAAGTTGTTAATGGAGTTTTGAGAGAGCTCAAAGTTCGATAATGGAGATTTGGAGGGAATCTGCTAGCAAAGCTTCATTCTAAATACTGAAAATGTATAAAATCCTCTTCCATTTTACAAGCTCTTCCATCTAGTGGTTTCTTGTTTCGAGTTAAAGCTAAAATTTTGAGTTGAAATGTTCAATTTGTGATAAACAAGCCTTTTAATTAGTTTTTATCTTTACTTGTTAGGGGATTCCAGACACAAGATTTCATCTGTTTATTTGAAATTAGATTTATTTCATGATAAATTTCATAATTATATATCGATATCACGTTATTAGCTATAAATTATGTTTTTCTGGGTATATATGATCCTTTCATGTGTGAAATTTTTAGGGTATTCATGGTTCCTAACATATTCTAGGTTTAGGATTTAGATTAGTTATTTGTGTTTTAGGAGGTAATTTAGGTTTTATAGATTGACTGCTTAAGGAACCACGATGTACTATTTTCTGGGTATTTGTGGGATGGAATGTTTAGATACCGTTGATGGACTCGATTTAGGATCTGGGGATGAAATGGTTTGTGATATTAGGTTTAACTCCATTTACTTATTTATTGACGTATATTCCATTTATGTATTATTATTTTTGAAAAAAACTAATTGTAATTTTCAATGTGATCTAAAAGAAATTGAAATGTGGTCTCAATATTTTATTCTTTTGAAATGTAATTTTTTCTCTAATTGATTAATTAATATTTTAAATTTGAAATTTATCAATGTGGTTCCCACCATTTTTTTGTTTGTTTGGATTTCTTCAAGAAAACTTGTTGTTTTAATGATATTTTTGGCTTCTATGCCTTTTTTTTATTATTTATTATATATTATTAATTATTATTAATTATTAACTGAAAACCATTTATTGTAAAGACCTTGTTGATTCATTGTGTCTAATTATTGTAATTTTTTCCCAAATTTATTCATCTGCTTTAGTTTAGAAAATCTTTCTTCCTTTTCTCGTAATATTACAAATGCTTTATTTACTTTCTATATTTAGTTGTTATCTTATTTTAGGATTTGTATTATTACTTTTTATTTATCTATTATATTTACTGATTTCGATGGATGCTAATTGACTTGGTATTTCACTTTTGTGGTGGAATGGATGAGAGCTAAACTCCATATTCAGAAAGTTGATTCACAAACGCTGGCTAGTTATAATTTGATCTCTCTTTATCATTTATAGATATTAGAATGAATACAATCATACATTATGATTGGTTGGTGTCTGACAATTGGTTGTGTTTGTCCCTTGTGGAAAATTATGAAATAGTAGATGATGAGGGAATTAACATTATTGTCTTTTATTAATGACAAATTTGATGTTATAAACTTGGTTTGCTAATAAGATCTGTGGCTAATATATTGATGGTGAGAACGAGTTGGGACACAGTCGTTGAAGATTGTAACTTAGATGTTGATATTGAGAATATAAATAGACACAAAGTTGTTGAAGATTGTGAATTAGATGTTGATATCGAGAACATAGTTGATAGAAGCATGTAGTGATTGTAACTCCAAGTCATCGATAATGACAACGAGATACCGACACTTTGGTTATGATTCTAAAAGCCAGAGTTTATTGCAAAGAAAGAAAGAGGCAGTCAATGACAAGTTATTCATTGATGGAAGGAACGACCCATACGTCAAGTTACTGACGGATAAGGGCCTCGAACACGAAAACAAGCTAAGGGAGAGATAGGAGGTTGTAAAATAAACTAAGTATGGAATTGGACATTTTTGATAGCGCGGTCCGGGAACCGCCGCAAAAGAGTGGAATTTCCGTGTAGCGAGACCGTGGTAGTGGTTTGAGTTCCGCGTAGCGAAATTGGGGAGTAATCAAGCTGGGACCGCTACACGAATCCTATGACTCACGGGCCAGAGGGGTCCTCTTAGTGGAAAATGCAACCATTACAACTGACGACAGAATCGTAGTGATTTTGAAGGGAATTATGGGATTTTACCCAATTCTCAAAATCAACAATCCAGAGGTCTAAGGAACGAGAAAACTCTCCGTGGTTGTAACCTCTTCACCCAAGGTAAGATTTTTTGATTCTCTATCTTTAAGATGAGTAGTTTTGATCCTAGAATCTTGGTATACCTCTAATGGTGGAAGCTTCAGAGAGAAAGAACCCTAGGTCATAAACTAGTATTGGAATTGTGGGGGTGATTTGGGTGATGTTGAGTTTTGATCATTCTCCTAGAATTACATGTCGGGAATGAGGGTTACGAGGGAATTATAGACCTATAACCTAGAATAATTGGTGTCTTTACTTGGAAAATACCCCAAAGGGGTGGTTCGGATCATAGGACCCTAAAATTATGTAAAGTACTAATGAATTACCCTTTTAAGTTGTGTCGATTTCATGCATTTCAAAGCTTCGGGAAAGAAAAAGGCTCCGCAGAGTAGTCTAACTATTATTTTCCAAATTGAGGTAGGTTACGGTTTCATAGGGATAAACCCTATACAACGGCATATATATTTGGGCAATAGTGATAACGATTGGCTTTCTACATTTACGTGCTAGCGAGTCTATTGTCAATAATTTCAGCGCAATGTGGTTATGATAGATATTGAACTCGCGATAGCTGGGGTTTAAATAGATCAGGATAAGGATATTGGATTTAATTGTGCCGGTGTTTAGTAAGGTGATTATACTTTGTTACTAAGAGGATGTTATTGATAATGGCTTACTTGAGGTGCTATATCAGAACCTCCCCGTATGTTGAAATAATGCACTTTGATGTGTTCTTTAATGAGAATGATGAATGATAGAATCGATTTTCTAAAAATGAGAGGCTTGAGCCCGAGGGGAGCATCCTGACGAGCATAGCGGAAAGGGGAGCGGGTGCCACATTGGCACAATACATGAATTTCTGTGAGTCCCCTACATGTCATGATTGGAAGGAAAAAATAAGACCCTCTAGCATATGTGCAATACTCAAGTTGTGAATTGAGTGATAATGGGGGACACGGCGAGGCGTGTGCCCGAAATGTCACTACATATTTTGCATTTTTGTTCTTGCTAAGGGCTGTGATTTATGTGTACGAATGAATGTAGAACGTAAGTTAATTCGTTATGGAATAATGCGACTATATTATGAAAATTAAAATAAAGGACATGAATCAAGTTGTTAAAGGATTCCGTTTATGCATTTTGTAAGTGTAGTTATTCTTGGGATTACGCTGAATCCATTTGCGAATATGAGTTATATCAATTTTTATCTAGACTTGTGTGATGTATGAATTTAATGCGAAGGATGGTGAATTGTTGAAACTATGGAACTCGTTGAGTTGATGAAAGTGGATGAACTATTAAAGGAGCAACTAAATCAAGCTACCTAAGGCAAGATCGCCAGCGAAACTTCTTCCGCCAAGTGCGAGAGGCTTAATCCAGAGAGCAGGCAAGTTGTTACCCGAGTAGAGCTGGGCCGTCGTAAATGGCTTGTACTGCAGATGTCGAGGACTTGTTTTATATCACTTTTTCCTTGATACGTTTATTATGTAAGGTCACTCGATGATGCCTACCGCATTGTTTCATGTACGACCCTACCCCGCATTTTTCTCGAATGCAGTTCGAGCCCGACAGCTTCTTCACGCCTTCAATTCGTAGTTGCCATCAACTTTTAGAGATTGAGAAGGTGGCGCATGAGGATGCGCTCACTCTTTCGTTGTAGATGTCTTTCCTTCATTCATTTGAAAACTTAATTTCATTTTTAGTTTTTAGTTTCTTAGCTTGTAAAATAATATCCTGTGCAATGACAATCAGGTTATAGGAATGGTTTTACTTATTTTGGCATGTGTAGTGTTTTTATCCAGATTGTTTTTGGCAAGATAAAAGTTGATTTTGTTTATGAAGTGGCTTGATTTTGAGGTCGGGCTTTTGGGAATTATCTTCAAGTTTTACTGTTCGCCCATCGGGGGTTAGTATAGGTGCCAATCATGCCATCTGGGCAAGAAAAAGTTGGTACGTAGCTCTAGGTTCATCGATCTCATTGCACTAAGATGGGTCTTGGTAGAGTCTCAGCGTATCGCTGCGGAGATATCCGTAACTTATCTTGGATGTAAATGCCAGGACTTTGTGGATAACTCCTCCTTCTTTTCCTTTCGTGTGCCATTATTTCATTCTCCAAATTAGTATCCCCATGATATTGATATCTTACAACTTTTCTTCCTTCCTTCTCAAATGGTGAGAACACGCGCAAATGGTATTTGAGACACAACACTCGAGGCCAACAAAGTGGCAGCCCTGGGCTTCATGGTGGGAGGAAGGGCAGAGGTCGTATTTTAGATCCTGCTATGCTTAGAGGAGGGGCGCTTTCTCCTACTCCAAGCCAGTGCCCATATCTCCCGTGCCACCAGCGCGCAGAACGGTGGTCGTTAAGGTCGAGGTCCCGATGTAGGAGAAGCTTCACTCGCGCTGCATCTTTGAGGTCCTAGCTAGGTCCTCAACATTTTGAGCGGCCTGCTGGGAACCGGAAAGCCACACAACCTGCTGAGATAGTAGTCGAAATTCAACATGCAATCGTCTTACTACACATTCCCTGAGAAATATGTTCCCGCACTCGAGGGATATGAGATAGGATGAGTTCACCACCATTGCGCCAGGGAGCCTATCACCGTACACGAGGCTCAACTTCACTCCTTGTCCAAATTATTCTCTACCCTTACCGCCACTGAGAGAGAGGATCAAGACGGTTTGTTACAATCTTGAATGTAGGTCTCCAAGTACCAACTCAGATGGTCTCGGTAATACCTTTCAGGAGGTGGTAAAGTACGTGACGTAGGTTAAAGGGGGTGAGGCAGTGAGGGCTGGCATAGGAACGCGAGAGCTAAGGCTCTGAGAGTGGATTCTTTTAGTGGTTCTTATGTGAAGGCTCCAAGACCACAGGGTTTTCCGCGCCCTATTCGCCCTTCCATGTAGGTGTTAGCCTGAGGTCCGCTTGGATAGTTCCGTGACCTTCAGTAAATGGGGTACTACGGTTCGACCCGATTTTGGGGCTCGTCTTATTTCTTCTATTCCAGCCTTAGAGACCAGCTATTGAAAAGTCCGCTACGAGTGTGATTTAGTATGGGTCATTAACCGCAGATGAGCTCTAGATTTGGATAGGCGAAAAGGCATTGTTCCTCATCTAGTTCCTCGAGCTCCGGTGCTCCCTACCGAAAAGGAGGTAGGGCTTTCATTCAGATCGTCCATAGTTTAGATTAAAGTGGCCACCAACTATTAGGAGGTGGTGGCTCCGCAGGGGATAGAGTACATGCTCGTAAGTGTGAGGTGGCACCCGTAGGTAGAGGGGTGGCAATGTACTCCTAACCGACTACTCAAGCTGCAATCGTGACCATTTTTATGCTTTTCCTAGTAGACCAGAGGTAGAGGCTTTACATCATTATCATAGTTATGATATTCGTGGGTCGATAGAATGGCTATTGTGTTGTTTTGACCCTGCTCTACATTCTCTTATGTGTCTACTTATTTTTGCTTTAGGATTAGATCTTGCTTTCTAATACTCCTATCCATGCATCTACTCCCATTGGAGATTCGTGTTAGTGGATAGGGTTGTTCGTGATTGCATTGTTAAATCTGGGCTGGATTTGACACTATGGAGGACTAAGTGATTTTAGACATGGTTGATTTTGATATAATTTTGGGAATGAGTTGGTTGTCTCCTTACCATGCCATTCTAGATTACTATGCTAAGACCGTCACTATATCAGTTCATAGTCGCTAGTTGAGTTATGGGGAATTGTAGCTCCCGTTCAAGAAACTTATTTCTTATATTCGTGTGCACGTAAGTTGATAGAGCGATTGTTCAAATATACGGCATGCTCTGGACAACAGGTCTGCAGGGTCCTTCCATGTAGCCGCCCCGATTGTTTGTGAGTTCTTAGAGGTATTCCATGTAGATTTGTCTGGTATGCCGCAGGACCGTGACATAGATTTCTCGTATAGACTGGGAATACGGAACCCGACCTATTTCTATTTCTCCACACCGAACGACACCTGGTTGAGAGAACTCAAGAAGCGGGGCTATGTGAGTTGCTCAAGAAAGGGATTTATTAGACCGAGTGTTTCATCGTGGGGTGCCTCAATTTTTTTTGTAAAGCAGTTAAGGATGATAATATATGATGTGTATCGACACCGCGCCGAATAAAGGTAACTATTCAAAATAGTACCTCTTCTCAAATAACATGATCCGTCGGAATTCGCCATGGTGGAGCTGGCTATGGAGTTTTCAAAGATTGATTTGAGGTCCAGCTTATCACCGCTGGGGTAAATTTAGGGCCGAATACATTCCGTAACAGCCTTCGTACTCAGGTATGGCATTATGAGTTTCTCGTTCATGTCATTCGATCACCAATTCCCCTACCACATTCTAATTAGCCCACGAATCCGTATTTTCAAACCGCACTGATCCTTTGTTATTTTATTTATTGATGATATCTTGATTTTATTCTAAGACCAAGAAGGAGCATGAAAACCATCTGAGGATTGTGTTGGGATTGTTGGAATATAGCGCTTATATGCCAAATTCATCGTAAGGTTTTGGTTGGAATCAATGTCCTTTTCTAAGGTACGCGGTTTACAAAGAGGGAATCTTAGTTGATCCAATGTGGTATGGGTGGAGGCGATCGAAACCTGGGTAAAGCTAACTAATGTGACAGAAATCCAGTTTTTTGGGTCAGCTGCCACTACCATCGTTTTTGTGAGGGATTTTCCTCCATCGTCAGTATTGACCAAGTTGATGCAAAAAGATGTCCCTTTCCTAAAGGGTCATAGTAATGTGAAACATGTTTCTCGTAAACTCAAGACTCGCTAACTACAAGACCTATCCCGGTGTTATCCATGGAAGGTAAAAACTTTATTATTTATTGTGATGCCTCACGGTCTTGTTTGCCGTATTTATGCAGAAGGACAGTGTGGATTTCATATGCCTCTGCATTTACCGAAGGTTCATAAAAGCACTATTGCAAGACATGATCTTGAGTTAAGAATTACAGGTTGCACCTAAAATTTGGAGGCGTTATTTGTATGGAGCTCTCTGATGTGAGGTGTTCATGGATCATCACAGCTTATAGTATGTATTCTCCCGTAAAGATCTCAATTTGAAGCAAGAGGAGATAAATGGATCCTTGCGGTTACGACATCACCATCTTTTACCACCCAGAAAGGTTAATATGGTGGCGCATTTGAGTAGGAAGACAAAGTGAGCATGGGCGCTTGGCTTGTTAGGAAACTACTCACCGTTGATACTCAAGGAGTCTAGACCTTGGAAAATAGTTTAGTGAGATTGTCGTTGTCCAAAATTTGTGGGGTGCTAACCAACCCGAGGTCAATCCTTGTTGTTAGAGGAAATCAAAACTAGAAAGTTTGAAGATGAAAGTCGGTAAGATCAAGGGGATAAAGTTCTGAAGTACAGAGGCTAAGGAAGCGGTGTTGGATGATGAAGGGTCTTGAGAATAACCTGCATGTGCATGTGTTCCCCTATTGGTGAGATAATTAAAACTCTCTTGCGTAAGCTCACAACTGAGGTACTCCATTCACCCCTTTATCATCAAGACAAATGACTAAAAATAGCATTATTGGTGGGTACGATGAAGAGGGATATTATGAGATCATAAGTGAACATATATTAAATTGTCGCCAAGCAGTATGAGCACCAAAAGATTGGAGGAGTACTTCTCAAAGGCAAGCCTATCTCGGCGGAAATAGAGGATAGCTATGACTTGTGGTTAGTCTTCCCAAGACTTTGAAAAATTTGACTCATTTGGTCATAGTGGACAGTTGACCAAGTATGCTCATTTTTTACCAATCCATGTGATTTACAATGCGGAAAAACTAGCCAAGCTATACGTGAAGGAGGCCATTCGCCATAATGGACGCCTATTTCAATTATATCTGCATGTGGGCACCCGCTCACTTCCACTTCAGAGGGACCTTGCGTGTGCCGAGTTGTGTGCGAGGTTGGACTTGAGCACAACCTTCCATTCTCATAAAGATTTGGTAATCGGAATGGACTATTTAAGTGTTGGAGGACATGCCTGGGCGTGTGATACCCTGGGGCCATCATGACAAAATCTTACCCTTATGAAGTTCGCCCATATAATACAGCTACCATTCAAGCATTGGTATTATGCCTTTGAAGCCTTATACGTGGAGGAAGTGTGCATCTCTAATTGAGTGGTTTGATGCGTTTGAGGTGAGGCCTTATAGGGGACGGATTTGTTAAAGGAGTCCTCAAAAGGTTCGAATAATTTAGATTGTCCTGGTAGCTGCAGTAAAGGTATAAATACACATACAAGAAAGTCATGGACATGGAGTTCATGGAAAGCGGAACAGCGCCGCTTTCAAGGTGTCCCCTATAAAGGGGGGTGATGAGGTTTGAAAATGGGGCAAGTCAGCTCGAGGTATATTGGTCCATTTGAAATACTATGACACGCTGGGAAAGAGTTTTACGAAGTTGGCATCAAGGTTAGGATTGTCCTGAGTTCATATGTCATTTCATGTATCTATGTTGAAAAAGTACCATGGGGATGGAACGTATATCATCAAGTGGGACTCGTGTTGTCAGATGAGAATTCATCATTTGAGGAGGAGCCTCGTAGCGATATTGGCCGCGAGGTTCTGGAGCCGAGGTCCAAGGAGACTTCCGATAGTAAAAGTCCAAAGGAAGAACAAATCCATAGAAGAAGCCACTTGAGAGAACGAGGTTGATATGCGGTCAAGTATCCCTAGTTGTTCATAGAATCGGGTATGTATCCTTCCTACTTTTGTATAGATCGTTTCTAGGATGAATGAAATTTTAATTGGTATCTTATGTAACGACTGGAAGTCGCTGGCTGTGATGGTTAAGGACCTGAATATGAAAACAGGATGCATGAGATAGGAGGCTGTAAACTAAGTGTATGAAATTGAGAATTTTTGCATACCTTTCCTGGGGGAACCGCTACGTTGATGGGACTCCCTCGCCGCAACAAACCGTAGTAGCAAATAAGTTTCGCCGTGGCAAAATTAAGGAGTAACCGCAATCGCCGCAAAGGACCCTATATCACTGCACGGTCCGCTACAAGTGAAAATATAATCGCTGCAATGGATGATGGGAATCGAAAGAATTTTAAGTGGAAATTATAGGGTTTTACCCCACTATTCTCAAAATCACGCATCCAAAGGTCTAAGGAACCAGTCATTCCGTGTGCATGTAACCACTTCACCCAAGGTAAGATTTTCGGTCTCTCTGTCTCTAAGATGAGTAATTTGATCCTAGAATCTTTGGTAGATCTCTAATGGTGGAAGCTTTAGGAGGAAGAACTCTAGGTCATAAACTAGGGCTGGAATTGGCGGGTGATTTGGGGTGATGTTGGAAAGTAAGGATCATTTCCTAGAATTACATGTCTGGAACGGAGGGTTACGTGGGAATTATAGACCTAGAACCTAGAAGAATTGAGGTTTACTCAAAATACCCCAAAGGGGAGGATGGATCTATTAGACCTAAAATTAAAGAGTAATTTATGAATTACCCTTGTTTTGTAGATTTCACGTATTCCGAAACTTTGAGAAAGCAAAAGGCTCCCCACTGAGTAGTTGAATTGTTATTTTTCAAATTCGAGGTAGGTTACGATTTATAGTGGATAGACCTATATAATGGAATATATATTTGTGCAATGTTAATATACAATTAGCCTTCGGACATTTACGTGCTATATGAGCTATTGTTGATAATTTATTGCATAATGTGGTTGCGATGCGATATTGAACTATGATAACTTATTTAAAAAGATTGAGGGATATGATATTGGATTTAATCATGGTTGAGGTTTAGTAAGGTGTGATTATACTCTCTATTAATGAGAGGGTTGTTAGTTGATAATAGCTTACTTGCGGAGTAGATTGTAACCTCATGTATGTTGAAATAATGCACTTTGATGTGTTCTTTTAATGAGAATGATGAATGGTAGAATCAATTTCCTAAAATGAGAAGCCTGAGCCTGGGCGGAAGCATCCGCGGCGAGCGAATATTATTGTTGAGTGGCTCATATCCGGGGTGGGAGCATTCGACAGCATATGAGTGGAGTGGGTGCCCCACTAAGGCTAGCATGATTCTATAGAGTCCTCATGGTGTAATGAATGGAAGGGAAAAAATAAGACACTGCACACAGAATAATCGAAATGTGGAATTGAGTGATAATGGGGAATATAACAGAGGTGTGTGCCCGATGTCACCATATGTTTTACTTTGTTCTTGTCGCTCTGTGATTATGTGTATGAATGAATGCGTAATGTGCTAATTGGTTGTGGGATAACGCGGATCATATTATGAAAATTGAAATGACATTACTTTAATCAAGTTGTTGTTGTTTCTAAGCATGCGTTTTGTAAGTGTGGGTTATTCTTCTTAGGGTTAACTGTTGAATCTGTTTGCAAATATGAATTGTAGCAATTTTAATTTGGACTTGTCTGATGTCCGAATTTAATCTTAAGGGATGGTGAATTGTCAGAAACTATGGAACCGTTGAGCCGATGAATTACGACCGATTGAAGGAGCAAGCCGAGCCATCGCCTAAGGTAGCGTCACCGCACAACTTCTTCCTCTCGCGGTGAGACCGCTGTAGCGGCCGGGCCGGACCGTCGCAAAGTGAGAGGCTGAATCCGTGAGATTAGGTCGGCCGTTACCTCGAGTGTAGCTAGCGTTCTAAAATGGTTTGTACTTCTTTTCAGGATGTCGAGACTTGTTTTATATAACTTTTTCCTCGATATCGTTTATTATGTAAGGCCTGGCCGATGATGCTCACAAGATATTGTGTCATGTACCGACCCTACCCCTACATTCTTCTTAGTGTTGTTCGAGTCCCAGAGTTCTTCACGCGCACCTATAAGATAGCAAATTGAGATTGAGAAGCGTGAGTGTATTTAGAACGCAGCTACTCTTCGTCAGAGATGTCTTTCCTTTAGGCATTTGGAAACTTTATTTCATTTTTAGTTTTTAGTTTCTTAACTTGTAAAATAGACGCTTATGAAATGACAATCGTGTTCTCAAAACTATTTTTACTTGTTTTGGTATGCTCAAAGGTTTTGATCCAAGATTGTTTTTAGAGAATAAAGTTGATTTTGTTTATAAAGGCTGATTTTGGGGCCACTGGGGAATTGTCTCCCATGTTTCACTGGTTCACCCATCGGGGGTTAGTGTGGGTGCCAATCACAGCATCTCGGGTCGTGACAACAATGAGTTACATAGGACCATGACTTTCAAAAGATATAGATTTAAGCTAAGAGTATTCATTAGCTTTCAGATGCATTGAAAAATAATTATAATCTAACTATTCAAAAAGTGACTCAAAGAGATTTAGGGTAGCTTGTCAAAAGTATACAACTTTGTTCGCCACTTCTCGGTCAAAAGTACGTTCGGTGTTAGCTGAAAACACGATGTGAAAGCATAAATGTGAAGATCCATGTGGTAACTATAAGGTTGGTTTAACAACACTTCCTTATTATTTTAAGAATAAGTAGTACGATAATCACCAATATAAGATCAAAGACATGAGAGTTGATCTCAAAATTGCATTCAACATTAATGCTTCCTTTGGGAAGTGTAAGAGAGCTAAAAGAATGATTTTGGAGAAAATGAAAGGCGGTTTTTTATGACTATAAAAAGCTTAGTCAGTATGCAAATGTTTTTAATGGAGAGTAATGTTGGGAGGATATTAACCTTAAGTTTTCACTAGTTGAAGGGAAAAAGAAATTTTTTCAAAATGTATAACTGCTTTGATGCACCAAAGAAGAGGTTTAGAGTTCCATTTGATACCTTCATTAGATAGGACTCAAAGGTAAAGCCAAATGTCAACTCTTATGTGCTCTAGGTTAAGACTCCAATGAACCACATTTATCCTATTAGAATGGGTTTGTATTTGAAGATAATCAAAAAGATTCGATGAAAACGGTGCCTAGCGCGAGCCTTATTTATTAGTTTAGTAAAGCCAAGCTTTGATATTATGGACGTAAACCGGCAGTTATTTTGGCTTCTCGAGTTGCTTTAGAAGTCCATAAACCTCAACAATGGAGAAGGGATCAAATTAATGTCAGATATGCAAAAGGTAAATTGTCAATGTTCTTCAATTCACTATTTTTCTTTAGTAGTAACAAGATGTGTCAGCTTGTTGAGAACTAAACCGATTCGCTCACTATTTGCTGAGAAGTGAACTAATTCAGCCTCAATGTTTGGTGCAGAGGAAACCGATCTGGGCCATGCGCTATTTTCTAGTAAGTTACCTTATATGTTCACTTTTATTAACTTAGTTTTTGATTGACAAACATGACTCCATTTGAAATAGTCAAACCGTTCTACCCGATGGCACATGCATAGGTTTTAGGGGCTGAGACACATGTAGGCAATCGGGAGAAAAGAGGAAAAGAAAAATCTAAACAAATGACTAAGGTGTTGTGGTGGTGTGCATTGAGTACCTATAAAGAGGAGTTGGAGGATCATTTGAAGTCATTGGTCGGGTTATTAGAAGAAACCAAAGAGCACTTGTTGCATTTTTCAATAGAAACTTGGCGTAGAGTATATTTTGACACAGTTTGCAAGAATTAAAAGGTGAAAAATAATTTGGTTAAATCATTCAACTCCAAAATATTGAAAGCAAGACGTAAAACCATCATTGAGATACTTGACACTATCAAAATCAAGGTAATGAACAAGTTTGTGAAAACATGAAGAATAAGTAATGTCTTGGGATATTGAATGGAGTCCAATAGTTCTTGAAATATACATTGGGTACTTGAAGTTTGCTAAAGTATGTGAACTAAATTTCAATGGTGATCATGAATTTGAGATTAGTGAGGGAAATAACAAGCATATTATCAATTTATCAAGTAAGAGATGTTGTTGTAGGGTATGCACCTTTACGAGATCTCATGACCCCACACAATTAAGACATTTCTTTACAAGGGGCTTGATCTCTAGGAACAAATCCAATGGTAGTACTCAAAAGAAACATATCTCCTGAGTTATCACTTAAAGCTACAACTAATGCATGAGTCAAAATTTTGGAAAATTATTCTAGCAGAAGCAATGGAACCACCTCCTTTGCTAAACCTAGCTGGCAGACCTATAATAAAAAGGAAATGAGACAAAGATGAAGTACTTAAGAGGCAAAGTGAGTGAATTGCATCAAGAAGAGGAAGAGTTATGACTTATTCAACTTGTAGGGTTCCGAGACACAATGCTAGAGGTTGTCAAAAGGTAACTTTCTCTTTAATTAATAATCACTTATTTTAGTATTTTTTCAAGTGTTATAGAATTGTGATTATTTTATTATTTTAGCAATTTGACAAAATGAGTGGTGAAGGAACTTCTAAGTCTGGCCAGTTGAAAAGTAAAAAGCAAATGAAGGACAAACAACTAATGAAGGACAAGCAATCAATGAAGGACAAACACCAATGAATAAGAAGTAACCAATGAAGGAAAAGCAATCAATGAAGAGGAAGAAACCAATGAAGAGGCAAAAAAAATAAGCGATGAAGAAGATGTAGAGCCAAGCCTTCCCAGATTCACAAACGATGCAACAGTTGAGGACTTGCCCTTGACAGCTCCACAGCCTAGTCAAGACAGTGCATCAAGTCAGTCCCTCTTTGTTAAGTCCTTTGGACAGTCCATCTTTGGTTCATCTCCAAGTGATCCTGATTTTGAGTATCTTGGTCTTGAAGTTAAAGAAGATATACTTTGTAAGATAAGATGTGTTCTGAGTTTAAGTCTAGAATCATACAAAGATAGAAACAACCAAAATACACTGGGCCAAGACAAATCAAGTTTCTTGATGATGGTAGAGGTTCTAGTAAACCAAGTGATTTATATGCACCAAAAGGGCTCTCATGAAAGGGTAATGTATCTATTACTGAAATAATATTGGAGCACTTAAGAGTGGATAAACTTAAGACAACAAATGGTAATGACAAGAAACAATAGTGGGAAGTTTGTATATGCATGTTATGTAGACAATGTTCTATATTTAATGGTGGCAATGGGATGTTTTATATTTTTGTAAAAATTATTTGACTTGTATTTTTGTTGTAGCTTTTTGGGATTATAAGATGTCATCCCTAATGTAATCACTGTTTGACTTATATTTTTATTGCATCTTTTGGGATTATAAGATGTCATGCCTAATGTATGCAATCAATAAATTTTTGGTTCAGTTTTTATATATAGTAATACTTGTTTATTGATATAACTTGTGTATTTTACTATATTTATTTCAAATTTTATCCTCTTCAACTTTCTTTGTGGACCATATGAGATCACTATTCTGAGTGTATGTAGACTGTTTTTAGTGCAATTAAGAACCTGTGCTGCTCTTTTCAACTTCCTCTTTGTATCCTACATCTATGAGCACTGCACCTACTGTTTTAGTTCATATTTGACACTGTTTTTTGTCCAGATTTTAGGTGTTGAAATGGCCACAGAACTTCTATATTTATGCACTTCTATTATGTTCTATAAGACTATTCTAGTGGTAGAAGAGTCACAAGTTATATATAATCCTATACAACTACATTGACTGAGATAGCTAGCATATGATAATTGGTACAACTTGTTTGAATTAAGTTACTCTTACTCCAATTCATTTCAAGGGCAAATTGAACTAAACTAACAAAGTTATAACAAAAATAATTTTCATTCCAAGGGTAAATTTAAACTTCCTTACAATATCAAAATGAACTTGCCAACAAAACAAATGTAATAAGTTAGCCTATTCGAGATTAATGAAGTTCCATTACACTAACCAAGATGATGTTGTATTAGTCATATGACAATATTCAACTACATTAGGACAACTTCATATGACAATAACCAACAATTATAGCAAACTCAGTTGATTTTTCATAAATTTGTCAACTTGTATTAAACTACTAACATACATAACAACTACACAAATTAGCAAACCCCAAAGAAATTTTTCCTTAAACCTACACGAGATGCTCTTCTTTTTTTCCTTCATACTTTTCTCTTTAAAATCACCCTTCTCTTTTGAATCAGCCTTCTCTTTTGAATCTTCAAGCTCAAATTGATATTGAGATTTTCATATTGAGTCTGAAGACTTTCAAGCTCATCCAACTAAATTTCGCCTCCTCTTTTGAATTCTCAATATTAAGTGAATTCATGTGGAGACTTTCAAGCTCATACAAATGCATTTTAACACGCTATTAATTCTCTTGTAACTCTTTGATTTTGTTCACCTGTTTTAGAATAATAAACTTTGATATTTCATCAACTCTCTTCTTATCTCTACATCTAAAAAAGTTTTAATTTGTAGTCTGAAAATTAGGGACCCAATGAAATAACTTTAATTTAAGACTAAAAAATCAAATTAATCAATCAAATTAGAACATCTACACAAACCTTATAGTGAGGACAAGACCAAAATCTTCTTCCGGGATTGTGATCTAACCAAGAGGTCTGCATTTGCAACAAAATGTCATGTTTGCATCACATTTCAGCACTCAACATTGGATCGTCTTTGTCCATATACAATTTATTCAACTTGGAAATTTCCATTTATAACCCTAATAAAATAAAATCTTAAAGCTCATATATTTCCACAAATATATTCCTCTGAGATTAGCTATCAAGCTACACATCTAGTGTCATTCTAGCAGCAGGCAGAAAACAAAGGGAGGAAAAATTTCTTGGTGCAATAGTTTTCTTAAATCCTAACATGGAAAGTAAAGGGAGAGAACCAAGAAATCTTGTGTATATTTAAAAAAGTTTTCACCAAATTAAATTCGCAAATAGACAAAGATGAAATCTTGTGTCCCGGAATCCCTAACAAATAAATATAAAAACCAAGTAAAATGGATGACATTTTATCACAAAAAATGAAATCTTCGGCTCAAAATTTTAGCTTAACTCAGAAACCACAAAATCCTAGATAGTATAACGGGAACATCTGCCATGACTCGAGTCTGCACCCTGGACGCGATACGGTACTTGGTGCCGCAAGTGACCCCAAGCGAACCCATGATGTAACATTACACTGGTAAATTAAATAATCATAGTAGAAACTAAAAATATAACTGAAATATCTAATTTTTGAAATAATGAACGTCTGATAAAATACTGGTAACTTGTACAAATAGGGAAAAACAAGCTGAGTATTACTATGTTTGAAAGCCACTATAAACTGGCGAGTTGTCGGGACAAGCCCTTAGCTAACTCTAAAATTTGGAAAACAAGAACTGAAAAAACTAGAACCTCATCCTCAAAAATTGAGGACACAACAAAATAGAGATGTTGAAATCGTCTACGAGGAACTACTGACGCTGCTACGACTGAGAACCTGTACCCGTATCATAATACGATACAACATGAAAGTATGCATCGGTACTTTGAATGTACTGAGTATTCAGGATGTATGTAAAACATTAAGAATACATAACTAAGCCGAGGTGACATTAAATGACAACCTATAAACTGATGAGCACTGAAGATATAGTTGTAATAATGTAAATACAAGTACTGACTGATGGTCATAGCATATCCTAAAATCTGAATAACTGAACTGAACTGAAACTGAAATTGAGTTGTACTGACAAGAGGTATTATACTGATATTGTGAGAGAAACTATAACCGACATGTAACCATGTGAGCTAAACCTGGAGTCTGATGTATACCCCCCATCGGTGAAGGCCCACCATACCTTGCCAGGGTATAGTAGCTGAACTAGGTGATCACTTTCTACTGCCCATTTAGGCTAAAACCTATGGTGGCAATGTAGTTTAGGGAACCAAGGTGTGCTGAACCCCGGCCTGCTCGGTGCTAAGTCCTACTCCCACTGAAAGTCCTAACTGTGACTGCTAGGCTGATAACTCGAAACTGATGTCCCAAGACTTAAGTTAGGAGTTCTTATCTGGAAGTACCCTAAGATTCTAAAGAATCTGATAACTGTAAACTTGTGTTCTTAGACTGGCCAGAGCTGCTTTATTTGAAAGTGTCGTAACTGTCTAAAGAACAATCTTATAACTGAAACTAGGGAGTATTACTGAACTCCTCAAGAACTGACTATCATCAAACTAATCAGCTAACTTTCTGAAAGATACTAAAGGACTAATTACTGACTGAGACTAAACTAGCATTCAAACTGACCGTTAACTCACATGATAGTAATAACATGGAAATTTCAAGAACTAACAGAGTCAAGCAATATTTGTATCTAGACAATTATGCAAGACTCGATTTACTATATTCATAGAAACTAGGGCTAAACAATATTTAATAAAGAGAATAACAACATGCTTAATAATTAGTGAAGACTTGCAAAAATTCATCAGAACAACAATCTACAAGCAATATTCATAATTTGAGTGAAAGATAACCCTAGTTTTGATCTTCAGGGCTAGAACTGATATAGATCCTTAGAAGGATTTTGGGGCACAAGGGAAGAACAATTCTCTTGTTGATTTACCACATACCTGGAGTAGAATCCCTAAGAAAGATCTGGAGAAATATGAAAGAAGACTGAAAGGCCTAGCTTAGCTCTGAGATGTCTGCCTGGAACTTCTACGTTCTGAAATCGAGAATTGAGAGAAGATGAGAGGGATTAAGTCAATCAACCCCTTTAATTTTCTCCTAAACGTACCCAACATGACATAGTTTAAGGATTCAAAGGATGGAAAGTTACAAAAATACCCCTGAACTAAATTCTGGAAAACTATCCGTCGGGATCCAACAAGTCACACAACAAGTCGTTGGTTGACACCATAACTTGTTGGGACCCGTTGTTGGTCCTGGTCCTGAAATCTAAGCTCACTGGAACTGGACAACGGGAGGGGACAACGACTCGTTGGATGAACCAATGGGTCATTGGTTCCTCTCATTGTCACTAGAGGAATTTTTGAACAGGAGCTTGGACTCCTACCAACGAGCGACAAAATGACTCTTTGGTCCTACCAATAGGTCATTGTCACCACTCATCCTGGATACTGGGATTTTTTGGACTTGGCTCACAGATGGAAGCAACAACTCGTTGTGTGGAACAACAGGTCGTTATTGCCATCGGAATGGATTTATTACCTTCTCGAGCTTTTTCGAACAGCTCAACGGGATGGGTTGTTGGTCTCTTCCATGACCTGTTATTGGGCTTGTTGGTTGAGGAAGGACATCCTGTAGGGCTGACGACGACTCAAACAACGGGTCGTTACAATTGACAACAACTCGTTGTCTAGGTCGTTCTAAGACAATTTTCTGGTTCTTCCTACTAAGTCTAAGTTTGGTCTAGAAAAGTTTTGGGGTGTTACAATGTCTCCCCCTTGAGACCATTCATCCTCGAATGAAGGCTAACTAAGCTGAAAACACTGGGAAAAGAGCTGCAATTCCCAAATTGAAAACTATAAACTGATTTCTAAAGGAGTGATTGACTCCGAACTGAACAAGCATACTAATTGAGTTGATGCAACTAGGATGCATATTTATGACATGAATAGATCTGATGAGTATGGAACTAAATAAAGTACTGAGGAGGAATTTAATACCTAATGCTGAAACTGAACTAGAAGGGAATTAATGAGGATAGTTAGCCATCATGTCCGCTTCTGCTTTCTATGTGGCTCCCTCAACTAGCCGGTTCCTCCATAAAACCTTTACTGAAACGACCTCCTTGTTTCTCATCTTACGAACCTAACGGTCTAGGATCTGAAATGGGAATTCTTCGTAAGAGATACTTCATTTCACATCCACACTGTCTAGTGGCACAACTGAGGTCGGATCACCGATGCACTTCTTCAACAGTGACACATAGAAGACTAGGTGCAGTGATGCTAACTCTGAGGGTAATTCTAACTCACAGGCTATATTGCCCATTCTCCTCAGAATCTTGTAGGGTCCTACATACCTCAGACTGAGTTTTCCTTTCTTTCATAACCTCATCACCCCTTTCATAGGTGAAATCTTCAGATAAACCCAATCATCTATAGCAAACTCTAGCTCTCTTCTCCTCACATCTGCATATGATTTATGTCGGCTCTAACCTGTTCTCAACCTTTCTTTGGTAAGTTGTACTTTCTTCATAGCCTCACGAACTGAATCTGTCCCTATTAAAGTAGCTTAGCCAACTTCAAACCACCTTATAAGAGACCTATACCTCCTACCATATAATGCCTTAAACGGGGGCCTCTAAATACTGGAGTGGTAGCTGTTGTTGTATACAAACTCGATGAGAGGTAGGTGATTATCCCAACTTCCCTTGAAGTCAATCGCACAAGCTCTCAATATGTCTTCAAAGGTTTGAATAGTCCACTCAGCTTGTCCATCTGTCTACGGGTGAAAAGTTGTGTTGAGCTTGACCTAAGTACCAAGTCCTTTCTGAAATGGCTTCCAGAAATGCGAGGTAAACTAGGTACCTCTATCTGAAATGATGGACAAGAGAACTCCATGCAGTCTGACCAACTCCCGGTGTACAATCTAGCATAATCCTCAGCTGAGTCTATGGTATTAATCGATACGAAATGTGCTAACTTAGTCATTCGATCTACTATCATGTAAATGGAATTATGTTGCCAACGAGTACGAGTTAGACCTATAATGAAGTCCATATTCACTTCTTCCCACTTCCACGTAGGTATGCTGATATCCTGAGTCATACCCTTAGGTCTTTGATGTTCAAATTTAACCTGCTAGCAATTCGGACACTTAGTTACAAAATTTGCAATGTCCCTCTTCATGTCGTTCCACCAGTAGATTTCCCATAGGTCAGGTACATCTTAGTGGAATCTGGGTGGATAGAATATTTGTAGCTGTGTGCTTCTGACAGTATTCATTGTTTCAAGTCATTTACGTCTGGAACACAAAGTCTGCCCTGGTAACGAAGCATACCATCTCCCCCTTTAGAGAAAGCCTCCACTTCTTTTCTTAGAACCGCTTCTTTCAATTTGAGGAGTATGAGGTCTTCATCCTGCTTAGGCTTAACCTCTACTACCAGTGATGATTTTGAACCACTTTGGATTACAACTCCGCCCTTGGCTGAATCAACTAGCTGAACTCCCAACCTAGCTAACCTGTGAATATCTATTGCCAGCTCTTTTCTGCCCTCTTTGACATGAGCAGCGCTCCCCATAGACATCTTGCTTAATGCATCTGCCACTAAATTGGCCTTGCCTGGGTGGTATAGCACACTCATGTCATAGTCTTTCAATAACTCCAGCCACCTTCTCTAATGAAGGTTCAAATCCTTCTGACTGAATACGTACTGAAGGCTCTTGTGGTCAGTGAAAACATCCATGTGAACCCTATAAAGGTAATGCCTCCATATTTTCAAAGCAAACAACATTGCTGCCAATTCAAGATCATGAGTCGGGTAGTTCTTCTCATAAACCTTGAGTTGTATGGAGGCATAAGCTATCACCTTACCCGTTGCATTAGAACGTAATCGAGGCCAACTCAAGAGGCATCACAATAGACTACGAACCCATCCATTCCTTCTGATAAGGTCAAAACTGGAGCAATAGTGAGTTGAGTCTTCAAATCTTGAAAACTCTTCTCACATGCATCTGACCACTGAAACTTCACCTTTTTTTTAGTCAGTTTAGTCAGAGGGGATGCAGTAGAAGAAAACCCCTTTACAAAATGGCAGTAGTAACCGTCTAAACTCAAGAAACTCCTGATATCCATTGGAGAAATGGGTATTTGCCAGTCTTTTACCACTGCTATTTTGAGGATCTACCTGATACCCTCACCTGAGACCACATGACCGAGGAAAGCTACTGACTTAAGACATAATTCACACTTACTAAATTTAGCGAACAACTGGCGATCCCTGAAAGTCTACAACACTATCCCCAGGTGATTAGCATGATCCTCTTCATTTGTGGAGTATACCAAGATGTCTTCTATGAACACAATGATGAACATGTCCAGATATGGCTTGAATACATTGTTCATTAGGTCCATAAAAGATTCATGGGGAATTGGTCAGTCCAAAAGACATAACCACAAATTCAAAGTGACCATACCGAGTTCTAAAGACTGTTTTCGGTATGTCACACTCCCTGACCCTAAGCTGATGATATCCCGATCTGAGATCTACCTTGGAAAAAACAACTAGCTCCCTGAAGCTGGTCGAACAAGTCATCAATCTTGGGTAGAGGATACCTGTTCTTGACTGTAACTTTATTCAACTGATGGTATTCGTTACACATTCTGAGTGTACCGTATTTCTTTCACACGAAAAACACTAGAGCACCCCATAGAGAGATGTTGGGCTTGAAGAAGCCCTTATCTAGAAGGTCCTTCAGTTCTTCCTTCAACTCCTTGAGCTCAGTTGGAACCATTATATAAGGAGGAATAGAGATGGACTGAGTGTTTGGTAGAAGGTCTATGCCGAAGTCTATTTCTCACTCGGGAGGGGCTCCAAGAAGATCTTCAGGGAACACGTTAGGGATTTTGTTAATGACCGAAATTGACTGGATAGTCACGGTCTCGGAGCTAGAATCTCTGACCCTAACTAAGTGATAGATGCACCCTTTCGAAATCATTCTCTTTTCCTTAAGATAGGAAATAAACTGTCCCTTAGGCACTGAAACACTACCTATTTATTTTAAGACTAGCTTGTTGGGAAACGGAAACCTAACAACTCTAGTTCTGCATTCAACTGAGGCATAATCGGAATGTAACCAATCCATGCCAAGGATGAGGTTGAAGTCGACCATGTCTAGCTCTACTAGATCCACTGGGATAACTTTACTCAATACTGAGACTGGATAGTTTCTATATACCCGGCTGACTCTAACTGACTCCCTAACTAGAGTAGAGATTGAGAATAGTTCTGAGAGGATTTTTGGACTGATATCAACTAAACAACTATGTAAGGAGTCACGAATGAAAGTGTGGATCCTGGATCTAGTAGGGCATATACATCTAGATTGAAAAGACGTAACATACCCATAACCACATTAGGTGAGCTCTCCTGATCCTGATGAGAAGATAAGGCATAAAAATAGTTTTGGTGCTGGTTGCCATCCATACCTAAAGTATTACCCTGCTGAGCTGGGTGACCTACTCGGGCTGCTGAGGTAGTGGATTGAGCCTTTTCCTATCCTGCTGACGGATAATCTCTTAATCGGTGGCCCAGCTGACCACAACTGAAACAACCCTCCTTGCCCAAATAGCACTCCTCTAGGTGATTCTTGCCACACTTTGGGCAGGCTAGAAATGAGCAGCTACTAGAGATGTAACTCTGGGACTAGGAGCCTAATGCTCCACCCTTTCGATCCTTGCGGGATCGGAAAGAAGGGGCACTGCTGATGTGGGTGCTGGCGGTCTCTGCTGCTACTGCTGTGGGTGACTGCTGCCGCCTAACCTCTACTGGCCATATTCAAACTTTTCGGTTCTGGCGCGCTTGCTTTCCCTCTCTATATCCTTCAACTTTTCTGCCTCTATCTTCTGGGCATGAATGATGAGGCTGGAGAGGTCAATGTCTTTGATCAGCATTGTGGTTCTGCATTCTTTAAACACTAAGTCTGAAACTCTATTCACAAACTTAAGCATTTGATCCCCTCGGCTAAGCTACCATCTCTGGAGCATACCTCGACAGTCGAGTGAACTCCAATGCATACTCTTTCACTGTTATGTTATTCTGCCTTAAATTCATAAATTCAGCAACCTTGGCCTCCCTCAATTCCCAAGGAAAGAATCTATTGAGAAACGCCATAATGAACTCGTCCCACTCTACTGATCCTGCTTCAGTTGGCCTCCCTTCCTTTCACTAGTTGTACCAAATATGAGCCACCCCTTTCAACTAGTAGGCAGACAGATTAACACTCTCTACAGAACTAACACCCATAATCCGAGTGATCTTCCGCACCTCATCCACAAACTCTTGCGGGTCCTCTCCCACATTAGATTCATGAAAATATAGAGGGTTCATTCGAGTGAAATTCCAAACTCTGGAAGCGCTGCAGACCCGTCACATTCACCGGGACCACCTGCTAGTTCACTTGGTTGGTCACGGTCTGAGCCAACAGCTGGATTGCTGCTCTAAATTCTATAGAGGACACTTGATCGTCCTGAGGGGCTGCTGGAGTTGGTGGGGCAGGTTGGTTTGCATTCCTATTCCTCCTCCCGTTTCTTCATTTTGGAGGCATGTTATCACTGAAACAAACAGAGCACGAGTTAAGAGGACATTTCTAGGATTAAGCTCAACGCATGATAAGGAGTATGAACAAAAGGAAAATTTCCTAAGAACACCTTGCAACCTCCCCCTCATAAGTGTGGCGCGCTTCACACCCATGAAAAGGATTTTACTCAACGCGGCTTTTAGACATCCTAGGATACTCTAAGTCTAGTGCTCTGATATCAAGTTTGTCATGACCCCAGTCTGCACCCTGGACGCAACACGGTACTTGGTGCCACAAGTGACCTAAGCGAACCCATGGTTTAACATCACACTGGCAAACTAAATAAGCATAGCTGAAGCTGTAAACATAACCGAAATATCTTATTTCTGAAATAATGAACGTTTGATAAAATACTGGTAACTTGTACAAATAGAGAAAAATAAGCTGAGAAATACTATGTCTGAAAGCCACTATTAACTAGCGAGTTGCTGGGAATAACCCCCAGCTAACTCTAAAATCTGGAAAATAAGAACTGAAAGAAACTAAAACCTCATCCTCAAAAAGTGAGGATTCACCAAAATAGAGCTGTTGAAATCATCTGCAGGGAACTACTGACACTGCTGCGATTGAGAACCTTCACCAATATCATAATATGATACAACATGAAAGTATGCATCACTACTTTGAATGTACTGTGTATGCAAGATGTAAGTAAAATACTAAGAATATATAACTGAGCAGAGATAGCATGAAATGACCAACTATAAACTGATGATTACTGAAGATATAACTGTATTAATGTAAATACAAGTACTGACTGATGGACATAAACATATCCTGAAATCTGAATAACTGAACTGAATTGGAACTGAAGCTGAGCTATATTGAAAAGAGGTACTATACTGATATTGTGGCAGCAACTATAACCGACATGTAACCACGTGAGCTAAACGTGGAGTCCTACCCCCATCGGTGAAGGGCCACTATACCTTGCCAGGGTATAGTAGCTAAACTAGGTGATCACTGTCTGCTGCCCATTTAAGCTAAAACCTATGGTGGCATTGTAGTTCTGGGAACCTGGATGCGCTGAACCCCGGCCACTCGGTGTTAAGTCCTTTTCCCACTGAAAGTCCTAACTGTGACTGCTAGGCTGATAACTCAAAACTGATGTCCTAAGACTTAAGTCAGGAGTACTTATCTGTAAGTACCCTGAGAGTCTAAAGGACCTGGTAACAGAAACTAGTGTTCTAAAACTGGTCAGAGCTACTTTATCTGAAAGTGTCATAACTATCTAAAGAACAATTTGATAACAGAAACTAGGGAGTATTATTGAACTCCTCAAGAACTGACTATCGTCAATCTGATCAGCTGACTTAATAAAAGATACTAAAGGACTAATTACTGACTGAGACTCAACTAGAATTCAAATTGACTGTTAACTCACATGATAGTAATAACATGAAAATTTCAAGAACTAACAGAGTCAAGCAATATTTGTATCTAGACAATTATGCAAGACCCAATTTACTGTATTCATGAAACTAGGGCTAAACAATATTTCATGAAGAGAATAACAACATGCTTAATAAGTAGTGAAGACTTGCAAAAATTCATCGGAACACCAATCTACAAGCAATATTCATAATTTGACTGAAAGATAACCCTAGTTTTGATCTTCAAGGCTAGAACTGATATAGATTCTTAGAAGGATTTTGGGGCACAAGGGAAGAATAATTTTCTTGTTGAATTTCCACATACCTAGAGTAGAATCTCTGAGAAAGATCTGGAGAAATATGAAAGAAGACTGAAAGCCTAGCTTTGCTCTGAGATGTCTGCCTGGAACTTATACATTCTGAAATCGAGAATTGAGAGAAGATGAGAGGGATTAAGTCGATCAACCCTTTTAATTCTCTCCTAAACATACCTAAAATGACGTAGTTTAGGGATTAAAAAGGTGAAAAGTTACAAAAATGCCCCTAAATTAAATTCTGAAAAAC
Source organism: Datura stramonium (assembly GCA_018107945.1). Classification (NCBI taxonomy): domain Eukaryota; kingdom Viridiplantae; phylum Streptophyta; class Magnoliopsida; order Solanales; family Solanaceae; genus Datura; species Datura stramonium. Next base: position 239,847 of record JACEIK010001970.1, read on the forward strand.
TGTCCATCGGGATCCAATGGGTCACACAACGAGTCATTGATTGACACGACAACTCATTGGGACTAGTCGTTGGTCCCAAGCCTGAAATCTAAGTTCACTGGAATTGGACAATAGGAGGGGACAACGACTCATTGGATGAACCGACGGGTCGTTGGTTCCTCTCGTTGTCACTGGAGGAATTTTTGAACAAGAGCTTGGACTCCTACCAACGAACAACACAACAACTCATTGGTCCTACCAACGGGTCGTTGTCACCACTCGTCCTGGGCACTGGGACTTTTTGGACTTAGGTCACGGGTGAAAGCGACAACTCGTTGTGTGGAACAACGGATCATTGTTGCCACTGGAATGGATTTATTACCCTCTCGAAATTTTCCCAACGGCTCAACAGGACGGGTCGTTGGTCTCTTCCATGACCCATTACTGGGCTCGTTGGTTCAGGAAGGACTCCTGTAGGGCTCATGATGACTCAGACAACAGGTCGTTACAGCTGACAACGACTCGTTGTCTGGGTCATTTTGAGACAAAATTTTCTGGTTCTTCTTGCTAAGTCTAAGTATGGTCTAGGAAATATTGGAATGTTACAACATCAGAGATGAAAGAACTTGTAAAATGGAAGAGGATTTTACACCTTTTCGGTGTTTAGAAGGAAGCTTTGCTAGCAGACCCTCTCATCTCTCAAATCTCTATTGTTGAACTTGTGCTCTCTCTTAAAACTCCATTAACGACCTTACAACTCAACTTCTAAGAACTCGTATACAGGTTATTTGTTTGGTTAGTTTTAGTATGCTAAGCGGGTCAGGCGGGCAGGCGAGCGGATTAGATTAGAAAAAGGGTCATTTATATTAAAATAGGACTTTCTGTTAAATGAGGAATATATATATAAATTTTAATAACAATAGGGGTAGATGTAGCCGGATGGATAGACCCGACTCATATATATACATATAT
>JACEIK010001971.1:15859-27524 GCA_018107945.1 Datura stramonium
TCAATTATTTCCCTAAAACTGGGGGTTTGGGAAAATCGTCTGTGTTTCACTATCTGTCAAAAGAATGAAAAACTACGTATGATTTATTACTATTAAATCCAAAAAAATTAAACTAGGGTTATGATCATCATATTTTCTTAATGGCATTTAGTGATTGAATGTAGTGTACTTGTTTAATACTATGTGTGTAGGTTGTTAACTCAATTTTTCCATGCTCAACCTATTCAGACAGATATCACTCTTATATTCTCAGACTAAGGGTGATAAACAATGAGTTATGACAATTAACCTAAGTTGATTAATCTTATTATATTATTAATCATAAGTCAAGGGTTAACACCTTGAATCCCTATTATCAATTCTTTTTGTTAAGATTTATACTTATTACTCAAGCAAGTTATACCTAGGGATTATTCTATTATTTGAAACAATTAGAAATTAATAAAAATGAAAGAATTGATAATACACACGATTACACTAAACTCATCCACACATCAATCACCATAATTATATCAATCTGTCATGAACAACACAACCCTAGTAATAGAATTAACCCATCCTTGATCATTGATATCACAATAGCAATCATGTTTATCAAAGAAGATTCAACATACAAAGAAGAGATGAACTTTGATGATAATTTCAATAACTCACAATAATTCTTCAAGAACTTTTCAAAAGTAACATACAAGTCGATGTATTTTTTCTCTCACAAAAGGTTGATGTCAAAAATAAACATAGAAGCTACTATTTATAGCCTAGGGTAACTCAAAATTGACTTTAAAGTTGGAGTCCCACTTCTCCTGTGATGCCTTAATTGACAACCTATTGGCAATTTATCAGTCCATTACTTAAGCCATCATCCTTATCCAGTGAAGACCCATTTTTCACCAGTAATGAAGCCACAGTTGGCAGCCCATCAACAAGTTGACGGTCCATTACTTTGGTCGTCAATTATTCTTGACCTTGCACTTTCATTACATAAGATTGATGCTAGAGATGACGATCCGTCAAAAGGTTGAAGGCACGTAAGAGTTGTCGTCACTTGCTAAGTCTTAGAAGGTTTAGCTTTATGATAGATGTGACGGCCCACCACATGACTGACAACCCATCAGTTAGGCTGTCAGTTGGCCATATTATCCTATTTCACACCATCTCTTGCCTTTATTTATTTTCCTATATAATAAAAATAAAAAATAATAAAATCTAACAAAAGTTTCTCAGGAACATGAATCAATTCATAGTTAAAAGCATCAAATGCACTGTCAAATTCTGGCGCACTAATGCCCAGCATATAAAGGAGGAGAAGTTGTAGGAGAAGGAGAGGGAGACCAATAGCGATAGGATCGAACACTTTGCATATTCCAAATAGAGAGCCAATGGTGGAAACCATCCATAGTCCTAGTAGAGATCCTCAGCCCCAGCTCCATCATCTACCAGTGTTCCATTTAGGTCCCGAGGTGATCAGACAGGTAGAGCATCAGTCTCTAGTGGTCAAGTGAGCATGTCAGGGGAGCGCATTTTTCAATCTTGCAAGAAATATGGGAAGAACCACCCAGGAGAGTGCTTGGTTGGCTCAGATATTTTCTTCGTGGTTGGGAAGCCAAGACACATGCATAAGGATTGTCCTTCAACTAGACAGGGTAATGGTAGAGGCTAACCAAGCCACTACTTTAGTAGCTCCAAGCTCACCCATCTCAGTAGGGCTCATCTTCTAGTTCCGGTGTCCGGCAACGCTAGAATTGGTTCTATGCACTATCATCTTTCAAGGTGTAGGACAGCTCAGTAGATGTGGTCACTGGTATATTACAAGTCCTCCATATTAATGTTTATGCATTGCTAGATCCAAGGACCACATTATCCTTTGTGACTCCTTGTTGGCAACTAGTTTGGGTGTTAGTCCAAAAATCCTCTCAGAACCCTTCTCAGTCTCTACTCCTGTCGCTGAGTAAATTATAGCTCGAGCGTATACAGAAATTGCACGGTCACAGTTCTTCAAAAAGTCACCTTAACTGACTTAGCATAGTTATACATGATAGAATTTGATGATATTTTCGCTATGGATTGGTTGTATACTTGCTTCAGTTAATTATAGAATTTGATCAGTAGAGTTTCAATTTTTTGGGTAAGAAGTCCTAAAATGGAAAGGTAGTTCAGAAGTGCCTATAGGTCTCTTTTTCTTCTACCTTAAGGCCAGGAAGATGATCTCCAAGGATTGTATATACTATTTAGTTTGGGTTAAGGATTGTAAGTTCGAAACCTCGACTCTTCAGTCAGTCCTGTTTGTACGTGAGTATATAGAGGTGTTTCAGGATGATCTACCAGGAGTCCCTCCCGAGTGGGAGATTGAATTTGGTATTGAACTTCTCCCTAATACACAGCCCATATCCATTCCTCCTTATAGAATGGCTCAAACCGAGCTAAATGAGTTAAAGGAGCAGTTGAAAGATATCTTTGCAAGGGTTTCATCGAGCCCAGTAAGTACCCATGGGGTTCTCCAGTCCTCTTTGTTCAGAAGAAAGATGGTTCTCTCAGAATGTGCATTGATTATAGTAAGTTGAACAAAGTCAAAATCAAGAATAAGTATCTCCTCCTAGGATTAATTACTTGTTTGATGAGCTTCAGGGTGCCAGGTGCTTTTTGAAGATAAACCTCATATTTATCTATCATCAGCTCAAGGTGAGGGAGGGTGTCATTCCGAAGACAACCTTTAGGACTCGGTATGGTCACTATGAGTTGGAAGTTATGTCTCTTGTACTAACGAATGCCCCTACAACTTTTATGGTTTTGAGGAACAGTGTGTTCAAGTGGTACTTGGACATGTTCATCATTGTCTACATAGACAACATCCTTGTGTATTCTCAAAGTGAGGAGGAGCATGTTTCTCATTTGAGGATTGTGTTGTAGACACTTAAGGATCATAAGTTATTTGTTAAGTTTAGCAAGTGTGAGTTTTGGTTGCAGTAGTTGATTTCTTGGCAATGTGGTGTCTAGTGAGGGTGTTCAGGTAGTCTCTTAGAAGATTGAGGTGATGAAGACCTAGCCTAGACATGTTAGCCCTACTGATATCAGGAGCTTTTTAGGTTTAACTTGCTACTACCGGAGGTTCGTAGAGGGATTTCTATCCATTACTACACCTTTGACTAAGTTGACCTAGAAGAAGGACAAATTTTAGTGGTCCAATGCTTGTGAGAAGTGTTTTAGGAGCTAAAGACTCGACATATTTCAGCTCCAGTATTTACCCTGCTGGATGTCACTGATAGTTTTATGGTATATTGTGATGCTTCTAGGATTAGCCTTGGGTGTGTCATTAGTTATTCCTCGAGATAGCTTAAGACTCATGAGAAGAATTAACAGACGCATGAACTTGAGTCAGCAGCAATGGTGTTTGCCTTGAAGATCTGGAGGCACTATTTATATGGGGTAAATACGGATGTTTCACATATCACAAGAGCCTTCAATAATTTTTTACTTAGAAGGACTTGAATTTGTGGAAAAGGAGATGGCTTGAGCTTCTCAAGGACTACGACATAAGTTTCCTTTACCACCCGAGCAAGGCCAATGTAGTGGCGGATGCTCTTAGTAGGTTGTCCATGGAGAGTGTGTCCGATATGGAGGATGGGAGGAAAGAATTGGTGAAGACGTCCATAGGGTGGCTCGCTTGGGGGTTCCCCTTACTGATTCAGCGGATGGTGGTGTTATCATGTAGAATGGTGCATACTCTTCTTTGGTGTTGGAAGATAAGGCCAGATAGGACGAGGATCCTATCTTAGTAAAGCTAAAGAAAGCTGTTCGGAATTAAAAAGTGGAGGTTTTCTCCCAAACTGTAGATGGTGTACTCCGATATCATAGCCCATTGTGTGTTCCGGATGTGGATGCCTTGAGAGAGAAGATGTTAGGAGAGGCTCATAGCTATCGATATTCTATCTATCTAGGTGCTAGCAAGATGTACCATGATCTACGAAAAGGCTATTTGTGGAATGTCATGAAGAAGGACATTGTAGAGTTTGTGGTTAAGTGTCTGAATTGCCAATAGGTGAAGGTTGAGCATCAAAGTCCAGGAGGTACGCTGTAGTATATTAGTATTCCTACCTGGAAATGGAAAAAGATAAAAATGTACTTCATTAAAAGGTTTCCTTGTACACACTGATAATACGATTCCATATGGGTGATTGTGGATCAAATGACCAAGTCAACACATTTCCTACAAGTTAAGACTACAAATTCAACCGAATAATATGCTAGACTTTACATTCGGGAGTTAGTTCGGTTTCATGTAGTTCTATCATTTATCATCTTTGATAGGGGTACTCAGTTCAGTTTTAAGTTTTGAAAGTCATTTTAGGAGGGCCTTGGTACTCAGGTCAAGTTTAGCATAAATTTTCACCTGTAGACAAATGGTCAGGCTGAGTGGACCATTCATATTCTTGAGGAAATGTTGAGAGCTTACGTGATCGATTTCAAGGGTAGTTTGGATGATCACTTCTCACTCATTAAGTTTGCCTACAATAACAGCTATCACTCCAGCATTAAGATGGCTCCATTTGATGCTTTTATGTGTGGAGATGTAGATCACCTATTAGATGGTTTGAGGTAGGTAAGGATACATTAATAGTACTAGATTCAGTTCACGTGACTATGGAGAAGGTTCAGCTCGTCTAAGAGAGGTTGAAGACAACTCATAGTCGTCAGAAATCCTATGCAGATGTTAGGAGGAGAGATCCTGAGTTTGAGATCAATGATTGGCTATTTCTAAAGGTTTCACCCATGAAGGAAGTTTTTAGGTTTGAAAAGAAAGGGAAGCTTAGTCCCCTATATGTTGGCCATTATAGGATTTTGAGGCGAGTTGGCATGGTGGCTTATGAGTTGGAGTTACTACCAGAGTTAGCTTTGGGTTTATCCAGTATTCCATGTGTCCTTGCTTGAAAAGTTAGTCGTTTCGGCATAGAGCATTGGTGTGAAGGATAGCCTTATCTATTACAAGGTTCCAGTTGAGATCCTGGATAGGTAGGTTCAGAAGTAGAGGAACAAGGAGTAGCTTCGTGAAGGTGTTGTGGATAAATCATCTAGTTGAGGGAGTTATGTGGGAAGCTAAAGTAGATATGATGGCTAGATACCCACACCTTTTTCCTTCAAACTCAGTTCCAATATGAGGCACTAATTTCCTCCTTAGTACTCTATTCAGTTTCATGTATGTTCATGTCTCTCAATTCCTTTCATTTTCTAGTATGGATGCATGTTTCGTGAATTCAGTGCATTCATCTATCTCAGTTCGGATTAAGTCGCTCAGTCAGTTTTTCGTATAGCCAATTAGTTTTAGGTTGCAGTTTCTTCCCTATCCTTATGGTCTGCTTAGTCCCAATTCGAGAATGAATATTCGCAAAGGGGAGATAATGTAACACCCCCAAAGTCCCTAAGATCAGACCCGGGGCATGAATCAAAGAAAACAATAGAAATTGTAGCAGACATCTGAATGAGTCATCAAGTGACTCGTTAGTTCACTTGATGACTCATCAAGTGAGTCGTTAGTTGATGGAAGTTGGAGAAAAGGTTGGATTTAGAGAGTCCTAACGGCTAGAGGGAAGATCCGTTAACTGTGATGATGAATCATTAAGAGGAGGTGTTAAGTGAGGATCATGAAAATGGAATTTTGTGCCAGAGATGATTGACAGATGGTGACGACCCATCAAGTCCACTAAAGCATTGTTAGGTCACACGTTATGTTTACAGGRGTGAATTTTCCGGCCATGACATTAAGGGTATTTTTACAATTTTCTAGGTTTTTACTCCTAAAGTAAGTTGTTTTGAACTCCTAAAAGGGTTTATTAAGGGGTTTTATTCATTCCTATCCCTTATCCTCTTGAAATCATCTGAAGTTGAAGATCCAAACCCCTCAAGCCCTCGAGCAATGAAGGTTCTCCTTCTTCCCCAATTCTTTTGGCATTCAAACCCTAGGAAGATCCCTTCAAGCCTAGGTATGTAGGGTCGTGAATGGAGGATTTCTTCCACCATAATGCCCAATTTCAAAAATTTTCATGAACTCAAGTCTCCAATCATGCTTTATGGAAATTCTAAAGTTAGACCCAATTTTGATAGAATCTCTCATGATCTTCACGAATCAAATTCTCTTATCATTTAATCCATAATTTATGATTATGATTACATATTTTATATTAAATTCTCTTATGAATGTATGTTTTAAATTTATGATGATTTACTCAATTAGGCGTGAATCCCATGAATCTTAAACTTATGTGTCATAATCGAATCAACAACATTGTTTTCATTGGTAGTTCACATATGTCAAGTATGTTTATGATTTTCCTGTTTTCCAATAAGCCCATGAAAGACCATCTATGTTTCATGATTATGTCTATAAGCAATGTACACATTTTGGGAGTAGTATTTAGCACCGAGTAGGCCAGGGTTCAGTGCACCCAGGTCTCAGAACTACGTGCTACCATAGGTATAGTCCTGATTGGGGCCTTGCCAGAGAGCATTTCCCCTGCCCGAATGGGCTCATGAGTGATTTCACACCTTTATCATTCTTTTCCCTGGAAAGTCTTAGGATGGGTCTTCCAATATGAGTGAGATAGTTGGGAATCATGTGCTCATTCGTGAGGGTGTCGGTTATGAGAATCTTCCATTGTTCCTCATGTTTTAAGTTGTTCATGTTCAGGATTTACGATATCATATTTATAGTTTATTTGACCCATTGTTCCATTTATGAGCTTTCACTTATGATTTCAAACATGTTAAACTATGTGATTTTACTTTTAAAACCTTGGGTCATTATGCTTCAGCTTTATGATTAATAACTGAAGTTTATGTACCTCACGATTGTGTTTTTGCATGTTGTCCTTACTATCATGTTTTACTTATCCTACATACATAGTATATTCCAAGTATCGATCGTATGTTTTTATTCTATAATCATGATATAGGTTTAGGTGAATCATCTCAGGCTCGTCTCTAGATCCGTTTAGGCTGCAGCCCAACAAATTTTGGTGAGTGCTCATCATTCAAGGACTACAGCTGTGATATATGTCTTTTATTATGTCTTTCAATTTCATACTTTTGTAGAGCTAGTTGGGGGTGTTTTCCGATTAGCTCATCGTATGAGTAGAGGCTTTCAGACTTGATGTTAGATGTTTCATCGATTTTAACTTGTTGTCCCTTCCCATACTATTTATGATATTCTAGACTTCCATCTATGCTTTATAATATGTGGTATTTCCACTCAGTTTATGCTCATAATGATGACATGCATGTAGCATGGGTTAGCTTGGATCCATTTGTTGTTCACCTTCCCGTGTTACGATCAGGGGTCCAAGCTTGGATCATGACAACATGTGTGCTGCAGGTCTATGTCTGCATTTTGTAGATGAGGCGCAAGTAAACCACTTTTAAATAGTTTTCTTCTAGGTAATCTGAATAGCACCTGCGCTACACTTACACGCTGTAGAGTGGGACCCGCGAAACTGCTTCGCTTTGGCCTCTTTAACTTTTTTCCATATTTCATCTTTTTTCATTCCTGCAACAATCAAAAACAAAAGGGAAGTAAAGTAAAAAGAATTCGAAAAATACTTGGGTTGCCACCCATGAAGCGCTTGATTTAACTTCATAGCTGAACGATATCACCTTAATGGTCAACAAGGATTCGGAGCTTCGACTTCCTCAAAAGGGACCTCAATCAGCTAATCCCTTATGTCAATCACTGCCATAACCTTGCATTCATCCAGGGTCTTTATTTGTTTGCACACCTTGAAACTAACCTCATCACCGCTAACTTTGAACTTGTGTTCTCCCAACTCAACATCCACTGATGCTCGGTGGTGGCTAAGAATGGGTTCCCTAAGATGATATGCACCCTGAGGACCACGTCACAATCCAGCACCACAAAATCTACTGGGAGGATGAACTTATCAACTATACCAAACATGTCAAAAAGTATCGCAATCGGGCATTGGATAGATCTATCTGCCATAAGCAACCTCATCAGAGTAGGCTTAGGATCTCCCACGCCTAACTTATTAAATATCACAAGGTCATCAAGTTTATGCTTGCCGGTAGGTCGCATAGAGCCTTATCAAACAGATACCCCAATGGTGCAGGGAATTATGAAAGCCCCTGGATCTTCTATCATTAGATCAAAATTACTGGCCATGATTGTGCAACAATGATGCAACACCTCCACTGTGCCTACATTAATTACCTTATTCTTTTTTAGCAACTCCTTCATGAATTTAACATATCTGGGCATTTGTAATAATTCATCCACCAAGGGGATATTTATAGATAAATTACTAAACATTTCAACAAACTTCTTGAATTGATTGTCCTCCTTTTTAATCATCTATTGGGAATAATGAGGTGGAAATTTAGGCACCCAGGCCTTAGCAATCTGATCCTCCCTACATTTTTCATCATCAATTGAAACATGTTAAGGAACATCTACCACTTCATCCTCTACCATCTTCTCATCATCAACTACCATAGGTGAACTCGGCACTCCATCCTTCAACTTCTCATCGCTCTTCTTCTTACCAAAACCTCATTTGTATTATTACCTACATTCTCAACTAGTCTTCCACTCCTAGTTACATTTCCAGACAATGACGATCACTCTTTGGGTTCGGAAGAGTGTTACTAGGAAGCGTGCCCTTCATCCGGCGGTTCATTTGAGCCTCAAGGTTTTTGATTGATGCCGAATAGGAGCTCATGATTTGAGCAAGTTTGGAAACCTCACCCTTCAACTCTATCACTCTAATATCGGTTGATTATACTCTTTTCAACACCCGGTGCAATATTTCCTCAATTTTTGAATTTTACAGATCACTAACACTAGTTTTCATTGGAGCCACATCATGCTTTGAAGGAGGTATGTATGGATTGGAGCTTCGCTGATTGTATCTATCACCCTCTCTCTCATGCTCACTATATCTCCATTGGACATCCCTATCTCTCTATTGGGCATAACAATCTCTCCAACCTTGATTCCCATCTCGAGGATGTCAAGGGCCTTCGTTGGAACCATGGTAGCCCATATGAGAACACACCATTAAGCTCGTCATATATTGACACTCTTCATAAAATCTAGCATGTGAAGCATCATTCTAAAAGGAGTCGTTCCCTTGGGCTCCAATAGTGTTTACACTTTTGGTTATGGTACCCATTACATGCTATGATAGAAACTCTATTTAAGTCATTATTTTCTCCAGGGTCTCATCCTTTCTTCATCCCTTCGCCTTATCTCACTTTTCATCAAGTTAGGGGCACTTTGGGATGCCTCGGTCTCCCTTGTATGCCAAGCTCAATTTGGTTTGGACATCCTATCCAAAAGGGTCTTTGCAAGTCTGAAAGTTTTATCCATGATTGAACCACTAGCTAGATTGTTTACCTCAGACTTGTTAATAGAGTCAATCGACTGGTAAAATATTTCTAATAACACTCCATCCAGTAGCCTATGATTAGGACACATGACCACTTTCTTTTTGAATCTCAAGCACACCTTATGCAATGGTTCTTCCGAATGTTTTCAAAAGTTTGTAATCTCATCACGCAATTGTAACATCTGTGAGGGTGGAAAAAATCGATCTAGGAATGCCTCCATCAACTCCAAATGTTATAGACCCTTGAAGTAGCTACTCCAACCATTCGATAGCATCTAATGTGAGAGAGAATGGGAATAATCGTGGGCGAATGGATTCTTGACTAATGTTCGTTATATAAAATGGCTAGAAGATTTCAACGAAATTCCTTAGATGTAGGTTAACATCCTTAATAGCAAGGCTACCAAACAATCCTTTCATCTGGATGAGATGTAGCATGGTGCTAGTAATATGAAACACGGAAATTCCCTACCATTGGAGGTAGGAGAATAGCACCATCCACATCATGAGCCATCAGCTCATCCTCAACATCCATAAATCCGTCCACACTGCCGACATCACTAGCGTGGAACATCCTTTATCCTATTCAGTCTATAAAAACAACAAAATAACATAAAAGAAAATAAGAGACAACACAAATGTGAATCAACAAATAGCAAATGGCAATCGAATTCTAATCCCCGAAAATGGTGTCATTTTTTATAACGTCCAAAACAACTCTTCTATTATGGAGGTGGAAATATTTTTTTACAAAATAAGTACCCAAAAAAGAGTCAGGGTTGTATCCCACAAGGAATGGAGGTTAGATTCACCAAGTTCTATAAATTAGTTCACACAAGTATGCGTCATGTCTAAATGTAAAGTAAATGTTTTGGTGATTGGCTTGAACTTGAATCAAATGAAAATGTAAAAACAAAACAAGGATAAATGATTTTTTCTAGCAATATGAAAGACTAGGGGTATGCATTTTCTAGGGCATTGACTTGGTAGGTATTAACTAAGGGCCTTAGATTCAATTAGTTAATGGATAGCCTTGGCTTTGAGCTACACTTTAAGTTTCTCAACCATAAGAGTCTTTCTACTTTGGATTCTCTCAAACCCCAATGCTAAAATCTACTAAACAACCAAACAATGCTTGAGGAAGGGTTTATACTATTCTAGCTCTAACCCTTTAAAGGAATTTGAATTGGGTGTAGACTATCTGTAGATCCAACCCATAGATCAAAAATCCAAATCCTCACTATTGAAGTCTTAGCCAATGTCACTTTTCTTTTACAAGAAAAATCAAAGTTAGAGAGCTCAATTAATGTTTAAAGTCATTATCTATCCAATTAAAACATGAAGAAACCAATAGATCCATATTTTCTACTCAAATCTAAGAAAATTTAGTCAATACCCACTTAGATGTAAACATCCATCATTCACACACACCCCTAGAAGAGAAATTAGCTGCTTATAATTAAGGGAAGAGAAATTATACCAATAGAGGATTTCTAAAAACCAATCATATTAAGCAATTAAGATCACTTCCAACATAGAATCTGCACCAATGGTGTTCCCTCACAAAGAAGATGAATAAAAAATAATGAAATTGTACTATCACACTATGAAATTGTTCTATCTCTATCACTATCTCCCTTCTACAATGTAATATAATGTCCCTAAATCGGGGTAACAAATCAGTATAAATTCCTTAACAAATCCCCAAAAAAGCATTTGGAAGCTTCTCAAGTATGTAATTTCGTTCATGGATCATTTTGCCTTTCGAAAGAGACGTGGTTCACTTGCACTGGCACCTCCGTTTCACAGGTACAAATGTGTGGCTCCCAGATACATCAATAAGTCTAGGAAGTCTTTGTTAAACTCCTTTTATATGGTATCTACGGATCGTATGTGTCAACTTGAGGCACACAAGTCCTTTACCAGCAAATTTCCAATTCCTTCTGCATGGTATTTGCGAGACGTAGGTACTGACTTGTGGCATGCATGTCACCTGTTTTTCATTGGATGGATTGCTTTAAGTCCAATTCCTTCATCATCTTTGTTTCAACTAAATGCCTTCAGAAAAAAGACGAAAAAGCATAAAACCCTTCAAAATTACACTAAAACAAAGTAATAACCCATGCTTAACAGCAGATGAGTTGGTAAATTACCAACTCATCAACAACTGGACAAAATTGGGGGCACTGCACTTTGTACTACCCTTAATATTCAATTTTGATAGATCAATGGATGAAGTACAACAACTCATGAACCAGGGTATGGAATAATGA
>JACEIK010001971.1:27645-99191 GCA_018107945.1 Datura stramonium
ATATATATTTTCATAATTTTCATATGAGTTGACTAAATGAAATGCACGATAAGTTATGCTGATGACTGTTGGATGATATATCACCCTGAGTTGTTATATGAGGTAACTGATTTGATAAACATATTAGCTATATTGATGAAAGTTAGGTAATAAGTTTTTATCTTCAGAAGAGTGACTTGTATCCAAGGTGAGCATTAAGACGAGCGAAAGAATGATTGATTGGGTAGAAATAGATACTTAAAAATGAGTGGCTTGTACCTGAGATAAGCATCAGGGCGAGCAATTATGGTATGAGTGTCTCATATCCAAAGTGAGCAGATCAATGGGAGAGGGTACCATACTGATAAAGTATATGAATTTCTAGAGTCACCAACAGGTCGTGACTGGAAGGGCATAAATAAGATCCTCTAGCATGTGTGTACAATGTGTAATACAAATGTGTTCAGTTCTATGTGACAAAGATCTGTACAAGTATGTTATAATATGCATACATCTATGTGATAAAGATCAATAAAGGTATGTTATGATATACATACGACTGTGTTACAGAGACTAGTGACATATATTATACCGAAATGTGTACATACATCCAATGACAGGAGATTGATGAGACAGGTCTATTTAACTATGTTTTTTGTTTGTATATGAATTTGCTGCATAATTGTGTTTTACTAATTTTTTAAGACTTGAGGTTTTTTGAGTTTATTGTTGAAGAATTAATGTTTGCAATATAAATTATTGGTGAACGTGTTTTCTTTTGTTGTGGCTAGGTTGATCTTGTCCCTGGAGGTGGTTTTGTTGAAATAGGTAATATAACGAATAATTGGACTATGATGACTAGTTGGGAAATCAATAAATAAATCGAGTGTAGTTTGCTATAGTTTTTGAAAAATATTAGACTATCTATAATTAATTAGGTATTGAGAAATAAAGGTTGCCAGTGAAGTCGAGCTACTTCCTGAAGCAGTAACACTGCAGCGGTAGAGTTCCTGTTGCAGCGTGACTATGGTAGCGGTCAAGTTACTACTACATCGAGGCCTAAATAGTGTGCATGATAGGCTTTTGGCTAAATATCAGGTAAGGAAGTATGGAAGTATTGTTAAATGATGTGAATAAACAAAGGGAATGTAATTGGCTCAATAATATGTTGAATTGTTGTTAAATTGATGGAGTAACTGCATGTTAATTTTATATAGTTGCATGACTAATTTTAGTTAGTCGATGATGCCTAGCAGTACATGTGGTGTTCTGGAACTACCTTGCTGCACCTATTTTTAGGTATAGGTTATGGCAGGTGATTTGCAGTGTCATGATTAATGTGACGATACTTAGCATCGGATTCTGCATTCTCTCCGCAGGTGAAACTATGTCTTTTCTTTGTTGTCTAGTATTTTTAAATAGAGCTCTTGTACATGTCCAGACAGATCTTTGGGAAGAGACAATTTTGGGGAATCTTTTTATGATTTATTATATTGAGTCAATTGAAAGAATTTATAAATTGATGATTTTTTTGGAATAAAGATCCATTATGTATTATTGACTCTACTATCGTATTAAAAATGGTGTTTTATAAAGGGGTTCTCCTGTGGAACTATAGTCGATTAGATGCCCGCACGACCCGCCCATTTGGGTCGTGTCATATATATACAAAGCTCTACTAGCTTTCATGATATGACCGATTTGAAAAAGGAGAAAAGATATTGTTTATGGGATACTACATCAGATCCAAAGGTGGTACTTGATATTAACAAAGGCATATAACTATCTACTAAAATTAGGTATCCATGGGTGAAACATCTTCCTTTATCATTGGCCTATGATAAAAAAATTCTTAACTAATTGCTCTCCAACTATTCAGAGTAAGGTTATGTATTGGAAAAAACCTCTGAGGGGAACATATAAGTGCAATTGTGATGGTGACTTTGAGGGGAATATAGGATGTAGTGTCATTGGTTTCTATATTAGAAATGAATATGGTAGCCTAAAAAGTTGTTGAAGCGAAGAGGATTGTAGATGTTCACAGTATCATAGAAGAAGCTAAGGCTATTAACGCAACCTTGAGTATAGAGTTTCCAATTAATCAATTCTTGTAGTGATGCAAACACACTCACTTACTATGAATAAGGTGTTTGATGAGAGGCCAAAAATACATGTTTTAGTCTTTGTTTTTCTCGCATTTTAGTACTTTTGTCATCTCCTAGTATATTAACTTTTTGGATTATATTTATATTTTTATGTTTTGATTTATAGGTGTGTTCATATATATATATATAGGGATGTTAAACAAATGAAAAAGGGTAAAGAAACAACCTAATACGATCAAGAAAGAAGTGACATCGCAAAGCATCACAAAAAAGTGAAAATTAGGAAAATTTGATAGTTGTTGCACCACTCCCTTCATAGAAAGGGTCACACAAGCTGCCATACATTTTCTATCGGAGAGGTGGTGCAATAAACTAGGGTGGCAGAACATTTTTTTGCTTGTTGTGTCACCCGTTGGGTCATAAGGGTGGCACAAATCTCAAGGTGTCCTAATCGATTTTGGATTTTAATTTTATAAGCCCAATATTTCCTATGCTCTATAATACCCATATTTGTTAGTGGTTGGAAGAAATTACACCTCAGTGCAAGGATACGATGGGATTCTCTCTCAGGTTACTTCTTCTCCTAATTTATTATTAATTATTTTCTATAAACTCATGAATTCTCTTCATCGTGTGAGAATTATGGGCAAATAAACTTCATAGTTATAGGATTTTTGCATAAACATGAAGGTTGAATGTTGAGTTTTATATTTATTAAGCTTTCCGTTGTTGAATTATTTATTTCTTCTTGGGATGAATTGTTTGATTATTTGATTATTGTTAAGCATTATATATGACTCGATAATTGGACTTGAAAAAGGGAATTTCCAGGGTAATAAGAAGGAATAGGGCTTCATTGTTAACCTTATAGGGAAAGGGGAATAATTTGCTAATGTGGGTAGAAATATACCCATTAGCCTTGCTTAGTTTATATAGACAAAATACTACATGCACCTCACTATTATCGGATGATCATAGAAATATAGGCGTTAAGGGTAGTCGAGTACTCTTAAAGTTTATTAGAAAGATGTTCAATTAAGCGATATTGACCTGTAACTAGTAACTCATGAAAGTAAATAAATATAGTAAGATACTTCAACTATTTGTTGAAATTGCCAAAACCCTGGATCTTTTATATCATCTGAAAGAAAACCAACCATTTAAGTGCTTTCTTACGTATTAAATTTTATTAGTTAGTATTCTAAACAACTCTTCAAAAATTAATTATTTATTTTAAAATACTTTGAATAATATTTAAATTGGAAAAATAATCTTCTAAGTCTCGGTGAGTACGATATCTGGACTTCACTTTTCTTTATTACTTGAAGACCACGACACTTGTGCATTCATTTGGACACTATCATAGTTTTGGCTTCATTGACAGGGACTTGGAAAATATTGTTTTTATTATTTGGATTTTTAATTAGCTATTCCATTTTTATTTATTTTCTTATTTTTTGGTTCACATCAAATTACAGGTTAGTGTATGCCAGATACTCATAGTTAAGGCTATCGTTGATTCTGCTTTACCCTAAAATTGAAAGAACACTCTGTGAGTGGAGCTATATAGTAGAAGAAAGTTGTGATCCTAACTCGTAGAGAATAAAGAAATGATATTGGCTTGCATGGTAGTAGAACAGAGTATTCCTATGTATAATATCGCGAGGCCTAGCCTGGAGAACACATCAAAGGCTATCGTGAAGCCTATATCATAAGAAATTTCAATCTAAAAGAAGGTACAATGTGGCTGTTTTGTAGAACACATGCCAGTATTAGTGTAAAACATATAAAGACCCACATAATCACTTTGTCACATTCCTCAAGCTGAGAGAGAGTTTTCACTATCAGAATGTCTTAGACGAGTATGTGAAGACGATACTCTTTTCCTTCTTACTGATTGGAGAAACAAAGAAATATCTACAAAGCGAGCCTGCGAGACCTATCACCTCATTGAATATTTTGTCAAATATATTCCTCAACAAAATTTTCTCTTCAAGGAGAACAAAAAAGTTTAAAGGAAAGATCTCGGGGTTTGCGTAAAAAGATAAAGAGTCTTTGGCTCAAGCTTGAGAGTGATATAAAGGCTATCTGAGAAATTGTCCACATCATATTCAGTCTAAAGAAATTATTTTGCATAACTTTATCGAAGGACTGAGGCATGAGTCCAATATATTGTTATATGCTACAACTCAAGTGTAAATGTTGTCCACGAGCTATGATGAAATTGAGGCTTTACTAAATTTAATGTCTGTAGTTAGTAAAGACTATCAGGAGCCAAACAGAGTGTTTACCACTCAGAAGAGACTAGTTATGTTAAAGGTTGATGGTGTCACAATCATACATTCAGATATTGGTCAGTTTTTGGACGCTATATGAGAGTTGGTAGCTGAGCCACAGGTTCAACAAGTAATGAAATTTCAAATAGCTTGTGAACTCTATGGAGAGCGTCATGTATACATAGGTTGCCTATTAAATCTAGAATCTATTTACTATGTTAGGAAATAGAATAGAGGTTTTGGTAACCAGGGAAATTAGTTAAACAACAATTATAGTTAGAATGCAAAGACGCAAGTGTGGGTTGGAAATCAGAATGGTTGTAGGTCTCAGAGGAATTTTCAACAGCATGCACCTCAGCAAGCTAGCTCTTTTTCAAAAGAGTTGATGAAGCAGATGATGGAGCAGTAACAGCAGGCCGTAGCATAACAGCAACAGGTTGCATCTCAACAAAAAGGTGTTATAAACTAGATATAGAACATGAGCTGGAGAAACAGATAGGTCTGATGGCTTCTTTGAAGCATTCTAGACCTATAAGTATGTAACCTAGTAAAATAATGCCTAATTTAAAGCAGGTGATAACCATCTCTTTGTGGAGTCGAAAGAAGTTAGTTGTAGCTCCATCACATCAGGAAGTGTAAATATAAGGCACAAAGTTGCCTAAAGCAGAGCTAGAACGTAGAAAGAAAATCATGTGGAGAGAGAGTAAGTCTCCACCTCCATTCCCATGGAGGCTCATTCCAGCGCCTGCCACAGAGTTTGCATAGAAAGGTAGAGTTGGACAAAAGGTTTTTGAGCAGCCTAAAATTACAATTGAGAGACCTCTTATAACGATCCGAGCTGAGACCCCAGACCGAGACACTGAACCTAAAACCACGAAAGGCTCCAAGCGAGCCCATGGACATACATAGCATGATAAGAGCCTCACTAAGAAGAAATAAAGAACGAACATAACATAAGTATAAGTCTGCGTAACATAAGGAAAACAGCATAAAGACAACTCAACAACACTAAATTGTCTATACATGATAGTCTGAAAAGCCTTTACTGTTATGACAAGCTAAAGGGACAACACCCGCAACTAGCTCACTAGGTCTGAACTGACAGATATGGTAAAACATAAAATTGATAACATCCCCGACGTATTAGGACTCATTCAAGCGCGAATAGAACTGGACTGATCAAGAACGAGCTATCGGCGGGATTGAGCTGGATCACCAGAACCTATATCATCAGACGATATAGCATAGAGTATACGGTTAGTACTTGGCATGTACTGAGTATGTAAGATAAGTAAAAAAATGCTAGTAAAACATTAGTTGAAATCATGAATATAAATCAAGAAAGTTCGTGAGGGTAAGGACTATATGCTAAAAGCCATAAATCCGAAGTATACGTATTCATAAGCTATCCATAGTAGTCTGAACATAATGTCCCAAGGTTTATGATAGAAATTATATGACTTGTCATGGTTGAAATCGTAAGCGAAAGCTCATAAACTGATCAATGAGTCAAATATGCTAAAAATCATAATATCATGAGCCATGAACATCAGTAACTGAAATCATGAAATAGCGAGTGACTCGTCATAACCGGAAACCATCATGTATTAGTGAATGATGATCCCATGTCTTTCCATGTGAAGGAGATCCATCCTAAGCCTTGCCAGGGAAACGGATGAATGATGTACGATATCACGTGTGTGCCCTCAGGCGGGGGAAGCACTCTCTTGAGAGGTCCCAATAAGAATATGTCCTACGTTGGCACGTAGTTTAGAGACTGGGGTCCTCATAATGCCTGGCCTACTCGGTGATAAACACTACTCCCAAAATCATGTATATTGCTCATGTAGTCATATTCTCAAAACATAGCTTAAATCTGAGTAATTGGGGAGTCTTGACAAAAAATATCTCTTTAAAACTGATCTTGTAAGCCTTGACATAAATCATAATAAATATACTCAACTTGCATGGGATTTCTCAGTTACAAAATCATACATACTTGAAGTAAGCTTCATAATCCGAAATTGTGGGTTCATAGGTTAAGAATTCATAAACATTCATGCATGCTAGATAATTTATCATACTTAAAATCATAAACTCATAAGCATGAAATTCATAAAAATCATGCATTATAGGGCATAAACTTCATAAATTTGGATTCATAAATTAATAATTAAATTGAGGTTTAAATTTTCCCTAATATTCATGAAACAACAACCAAAACATGATGAGATTGTACCCATAGAGAAATCATGGAAGATTTCATGAAAATTGGAAAATAACCCTAGAATTCAATTTTACATGCTTAGAGTCTTGGATCAGAGAATTGGGATGAAATCAGGCAGGATGATGGAAGATTTACCCCATTCATAACCCTACATACCTGGGTAAATTGATTTCTAAGCTGGTCTTGAAAGCCCAAGAGGATTGAGAGAGAATTTGATGAGGAATCCTAGTTGATATTGGAAAAGGATTTCAAATTAAATGAATGTATGAGAGCATAAGGACTTAGGCTAGGTTAAACCCTCTTAAAACACTCTTAAAGAAGCCCACAAAGATGTCACTAAGGAGATAGAAGCTGAGAAATTTACAAAATTACCCCTAGGAACACGTAATTAGAAACTGACTGTCATCTGCAATGACCCATCCAACAAGTCATTGCTGGACTTGACGACTCGTTGGATCCATTCATTTTTTTCGGAGTACTTCTGGTACTCTTCTAATTCCCTGACCAACGGGTAGACAAGACGAGTCGTTATATCAAAAAATGACTCGACACTCCTCTCGTCGCCACCACTGCCACACCTATACTGAATTTTAAAATCTTCCATTAGATCAATACCACGGGTCTTGGTATCCATCCATTGTCTTTGAACCTACTTCAAACCCTTTCTGATCTCCACTTAATGACCCCTCAGGACGACCTATGTCACAACCCGAGTTGACACCATAGCTGTGACACGGGACAAGGAACCTCGAGAGGCTCCAAGTCAACCCATGGCATAATCATCGCATACACTTAACACCAGAAACAACTAACATCATATATAAGCGGAAACTAATAACAAGAATCCAACATAACCCATATAGAAATCTTAACAACACTTAAATACAACACTAAATTTGTCTACACAAGTCTGAAAGCCTTCTACTAACTGATCAGTTGCCGGGACAAGCCCCCAGCTAACTCCCAAATTATGAAAATTGAAATATAATAAAAATAAGGACATAAACCATGTCCTCGAAAAATGAGTACTCACCATTAGTAGTTGGGAGAAGGAGAAGCGTATCTAGACACGCGACTGAACCTGGAGACCTAATTCTATATCATGAAATGATATAGCATAAGAGGCGTGCGGTCAGTACATAAAATTTATTGAGTATGCAGGAAGTGTAAATAACCTAACTCATAATACATACAAGAAGGAAGTAATGAAAAAAATGCATTAATAGTAAAGTAACTGAAATGAGATATGACAATCTTATATGAGATTCACATATTCATATTAACATAACCACATTATAAAGAAATACATTATTATAATAACTTCTGATGTGCAAAGGTTTGATCGGGAATATTATAAAGGTACGATGCCGTGACTGATATCAAGAGGGTCCCTGAGAGTCTAAGGGGGAGTCCCTGACAGTCGAAGGGAGCATCCCTGACTATCAGAGGGAAACATTCTCCACTAAAGAGAATCCCTGACTGTCAAAGGGAGAGAGACAATGAGAGAGAGCTCTGATATAGAGGGTCACTGGCTGAAAGAAAGTCCCGAACAACGCAGGGAATAGTTCAACTGACTAGGAATGTGAGTCCCTTCAAACTAAGAGAAGACATACTCCACTAACGACTAGGGATGTGAGTCCCGACCAACTAAGAGAAGACATACTCCACTAACGACTAGGGATGTGAGTCCCTACCAACTAAGAGATGACATACTCCACTAACGACTAGAGCTAATATAAATTACTACAACTAATCAAAGACAAGATTATTCACCAGTTTCATCATGCAATACTAATTTTTAAAAGGATTAGAGCTATCTTTCAATAGACACAGGCTCAAAAAGTTGACATATTAGTCATAGGCTTTATCATCATGATTCACATCATCACAAAACCAATAAGGATATATATTGGGACCTCTCACGAGAGTGCTTCCCCTGCCCGAGAGCATACCCGTGATATCACACCTTATTCATCCTCTTCCCTAGAAAGGATTAGAATCGCTCTCCTCCACATGTGCAACACGTGGGATCATCATGTGCTCATACATGTTGTCGGTTATGAAGAGTATCCCATTGTTCCTCATGATTTCAGTTACTCATGTTCATGACTCATGATATTATGTTTGATAGCGTATTTGACCCATTGATTAGTTTATGAGCTTTCATTTATGATTTAAAGCATGACAAGTTATATGATTTCTATTTCTAAACTTTGGATCATTTCCGATTATGATGAATAACTTATGAATATGTATACGTTAGATTTATGGCTTTTAGCATGCAATCCTTACTATCATTATCTATCTTAATTTATATTTATGATTTTAACTAACATTTTACTCGCACGTTTTACTTACCTTACATACTTAGCACATTCAAAGTACTGACCGCATACCCTATGCTATATCATCTTAATATATAGGATTGAGTGATCCCTCCCAGTTTCATCAAAAGCTCGCACTCACTTAGTTCTGCTCCATCTCGCTTTGGGTGAGTCCTCAGCATCCGAGTACATCTATCAGTTTACCCTTGTTATGTTATTTTTTAATTTAAGACTTGGAGTTAGTTGGGGGCTTTTCCCAGCATCTCATCAGATAGTAGAGGCTTTCAGACATAGACTTAGATGTTTAGCATTGCGACTCAGTGTCGTGATATTATCGCTTTTATTTATGCTTTATGATATTTAGACTTCCACTTATCCATTCTTATGTAAATTTGCACTTGATCATGCTCTTAAGTCATGCTATGTATGTACAATAGGTTAGCTTGAAGTTTTTAGTGGTTCTAGGTCCTATGTCTCGGTCCTGGGTCTCAGCTCGAGTTGTGACAGACACCTTAAGAAACACACAGTCATAAATCTCAAACTCAAGCTCTCTCATCCTAACATTCAGGTACAATTTCTGATTACCATAAGCTATTTTCAGCCTCTTCTTAATGAGCTAAACTTTCACCATGGCCTCATGAAATGAATCGACCCTTTCTAAGAAGACTCACCCACCTTAAATCATCCAATAGGTGACCTACACCTCCCCCCATAAAGAGCCTCAAATGGTGCCATCTAAATGCTAGAGTGATAACTGTTATTGTAGGCATACTCGAGTAGAGGCAAGTGATCATCCCAATTACCATTGAAATAAATTACACATGCTCTCAACATATGTTTAAAAGTATGAATGGTCCACTCGGCCTGACCATCTATCTGCAGGTGAAAAGATGTCCTAATCCTCATCTAAGTACCAAGGACTCTATGAATCGACCTCCAAAACTGAGAGGTGAACTGGGTACCCCTATCTGAGATGATGGACAAAGGAACTCCATGCAACCGAACTAACTCTTGAATGTTCAATTTGGCATAATCCTTAGCTAAATTGGTAGTTTTGACCTATAAGAAATGGGTTGATTCAGTCAACTTGTCCACAATAAACTATAAAGAGTGATATGGTTGGCGAGTACAAGGCATGCCTGTGATGAAGT
The DNA here is from genome assembly GCA_018107945.1 of Datura stramonium. Lineage (NCBI taxonomy): Eukaryota > Viridiplantae > Streptophyta > Magnoliopsida > Solanales > Solanaceae > Datura > Datura stramonium. The sequence goes on from JACEIK010001971.1 coordinate 37,708, forward strand.
CTATATTGATCTCTTCTCACTTCCAAGTAGGAATGCTAATGTCATGAAGCTAACCTCCAAGTTTTTTATGCTCAACCTTCACCTTTTTGCAATCCGGACACTTATCCACCAACTCCGCTATGTCCTTTATGTCATCCCTTTAATAGACTTCCCATAGATCATGGTACATCTTGGTGGTACCTGTATGGATAGAGTATCGAGAGCCATAAGCCTCACTCAACATCCGCTTTCTTAAGACATCTACAGCTGGCACACACAATCAGCCCTAATATTAAAGTACACCATCTGGCTCTTGGGAGAAAACCTCCTCTTTTTAATTCCGGACTGCTTCCTTCAACTTCACTAGGATAGGATCCTCATTTTGCCTTGCTTTGACTTCCATCACCAATGAAGATTCCGACCCATTTTGAATAATAACACCACCATACATAGAATCTGTAAGGAGAATCCCTAAACGAGCAAGCCTATGGACATCCTTCACCAACTCCTTTCTCCCTTCCTCGACATGAGATACACTCTCTATGGGCAACCTACTAAGAGAATCCGCCACTACATTGCCCTTGCCCCGATAATAAAGGAAGCTCATGTCCTAGTCCTTGAGAAGCTCTAGCCTTCTCTTTTGCGACAATTTCAGGTATTTCTTAGTGAATACCTATTGAAGGCTCTAGTGGTCCGTGAACACATCAACATACACCCCATACAAATAGCGCCTCCAAATCTTCAAAGCAAACACCACAGCTGCAAACTCTAGTCCATGCGTTAGATAATTTTGCTCATGAGTCTCAAGTTGTTTAGAGACATACGCAATGACCATACCATGATACATCAACACACAACCAGGACAAATCGTAGAGGCATCACAATACATAAAAAAATTATTTGTGCCCTCTGGTATGGTCGATACTGGGGTTGAAGTGTGTCGGGACTTTAACTCCTAAAACTCCTCTCACAATTATTCGACAATTAAAATTTGACCTTCTGCTGGGTCAACTTAGCCAACGGTGCTACAAGGGATGAAAATCCCTCAACAAACCTCCTGTAGTAGCCAACTAAACCCAAAAAGCTCCTAATATCTATTGGACTAACAGGTCTAGGTTAATTCTTCACCGCTTCTATCTTTTAACAGTCCACCTGCACAACCTCACTAGACACCACATGACCTAAGAATGCTACTGAGTTCAGCAAAAATTCTCCATTGCTGAATTTAGAAAATAGTTGAACATCTTCGAGAGTTTGTTACACAATCCTCAAATGAGAGGCATGCTCCTCGTCGCTCCAAGAGTATATGTCAATGTAATCTATGAATACAATCACAAACATATCAAAACACTGCTTGAACACCTTATTCATCAATTCCATAAAACTACCGGAGCATTCATTAGTCCAAATAATATGAATACAAACTCATAATGACCATACTGAATCTTAAAGGATGTCTTTTGTCACAATCTAAATGGAGGCTCGGATCGTAACACGGGATAAGGGACTTGCAAGGCCCCAAGTCGACCCATGTCATAAGCACACAACTAATCTCAATTAATCAAATGGGAAATTAAACATAAAACATAGAGGAAATGTAACCATAGCATAACATCAAGAAATACTAGATGTATACAAGAGTCGGGTACTACATATTAGTCTGAAAGCCTCTACTACATAAAATGAGTTGATGGGAAAACATCGCGAACTAACCCGAACAATACTGAAACTCAAGATAACATAAAAGTCTATCAAACAGCCCTCGGAACATGAGGACTCACAAATGAACTGATTGTGTAAGCTGAGATGGACTAAGGATGAGGACGAGCCTGAGATCCGTACCCTGTATCATGAAAAGATACAACATAGAATATATGCGGTCAACACGTGGAATGTGCCGAGTATGTAAGGTAAGTAAACCGCGAAAGTAATATAAATCCATTTAAGCAAGTTATACATATATCATAAGCTTTTAAGGATAATAAGAAGACTACATGCATTCATTATGAAATCATACTCATATTTTACATGATCATGCATGGTTTTAGAACATCATGACTGTCTCAAATGACTCAAGTTGAAACATGACATTTATATCAAAAGCGAAACCATGAGCCAAACCTTACTTCTTGTACATTCATGAATAATTGATCACCATGAATAGTGAATAGCAATCTGAATGATATGGATAGGGAGACTCGTCACTTAAATGACATACCACAATAGAGCTTACGTGGTCCAAACTATAACACTCAAGTGGGAAGAGCCGTCCATAACCTTGCCAAGGTGATGGAAGCTACCAAGATATCGATCGAGCTCAAGGGCCAATTGGGTCGGGGATAGCTCACAAAGGAGGCCCCAATAATGCATAAGTGTCAACCTATGTTTACGCGTAGTTCTAGGGCATAGGGTAGTCGACCCTTAACCCACTCAGTGCTAGACTCTTCTCCCAAAGACATGCAATGCTCTACATCATATATAACGAAGCTCAACATTGTCTATTGACGAAGCTCAACATTGTCTATCGACAAAGCTCAACATCGAAGCTCAACATTGTCTATCGACAAAGTCCAACATCGTCCTCGACGGCTAACATTAAATCATGCATAACTCAACATCATATGAAATAAAGCTCAACATTGTCCGTTGGACAAAGCTCATAATAACATTGTGCATAGGACCAAAATAATATATAAAATGAAGCTTAACATTCTCTATCGACAAAGATTATAGTGACACACATCTCAATCACGATTTCATGCATATAGGAGGCTTTACTTCGAATATACCACAAGCTAAAATTTATAATAAGAGTTGAGGAAAATCTACTTCAAACCATGTGCTAAGCTTATGTCGGGAAAATCAACACTTTAAATCATCACGAGGGGCATCTAAAGCTCTATCATACTTGGATTTATTCAATCTTACCTTTGAAAACATCAATACAATCATGGGTAGGTTTAGAAGCATGCTTTTTGTCATTTATTTCATCATCGCTACACACATATCCACATATCAAAAATCACCTCTTCTATGAACTCATCATTCATGGAGTTTTAGATTCTATTTAGAAAATAATTTTTATAAGAAAACAAGTTAGAATCCGCCCAAGCCTCGTAATCATCAATATCAACTCAATCTAATCATACCCATGAATAGAGATATAAGAATCATGCAATCGATCAAAGTCCATAATTGATCAGTCTTATACTTAACACTAATTGATAGGAATTGGGCATGGTTGTGGAAGGAAGACACCCATTAAACCCCTACATACTCTGGGAATGGATTGATTTCAAGGTTTCTTTTGAATATCCACAAAGAAATTGATCAAACTTCGGGAAGAAGACCTTGAATCTCCAAGAAAATTCTAAAGTTCTTGCATGAGAATGGGCATACATAAAGGGAATTCAACTCATCTTATCACACTCTTAAAATATCAAAAACTACGTAGTTTAGGCTCTAAAAGTGTGGAAAAGTTGAAAATGCCCATAATGAACCTACCCCGAGAAATGGTCTGATGGAACACATAGGTGGAACCAACGGCTGTGGAAACCAATACCATCCTGCCTTGTTGAATGCACTCAAGACCCATTCTCGAAACATACCATGGACACACGGACGGCTTGTCCCTCCAGCTTCATGTTGTTCCTTCTGGCCATTGTTTTTCGAAACTCAAAGACACCTATTCCACGATCCTCACCACAACTCGTTGTAAGATACACCCGGACGTGGTTTCCACCCCTCGCCCCAATTAAAGTCCACAACCCTACCACGCCTCCTAAAATGGACCGCTTTCCTCACAACGGCCGTTATAATACCTATTGTTACCAACGCTATCCGGATCGACTTACTACTACTCACAAACGACTTACTGTGTTACTTACCACGGTCGTCAGACTCGCCGTCCCGCAACTTTTTCCCCAACTTTAAGCAAGCTTGCATTTTGCCTCCCGACTACTCCTAAGCACTTTCGGGTATTATAATACTTCTTGGGAACATTCATCCTCCAATGTAGGAAACAAGCAAGAAATGTAAACATACAATTTATCATAGCCCTATATTGATAATTTTAACCGAAAGTTTCACTAATGACTACCTCCTTTATAAATGAACATAGCCGAATCGATCTCTTTCATACTTCGATACACATTCATACACGTTTACAAGATAAAAAAGCTTGGAACACATGAACTAAACATGAAAAACTAGATAGATTTATAGGGAAAAACTAATACCTCAAGTTGGAATTGAACCCAGAGAGAAGAAATGTGGGTATCTAGCCATCATATCCGCTGGGCTTCCGCGTAGCTCCCTCAACATGCCGATTTTCCATATGACCTTAACTCGAAGCTACTTCTTTGTTTCTCAACTTCCGAACCTCGACAATCCAAGATTTCAACTGAATTTCTTTATAACCGAGGTTGTCTTTATCTCCACGTCGTCTACCTAACTACCAAGGATGGATCACCCAAACACTTCTTCCAAAGTGACACATGAGAAACGAGATGAACTGAGGACAACTCGGCGGCAAGTCCAACTCATAAGCTACTTTACCAACTCTCCTCACAACCCAATAGGGACCAATATAGAGGGGACTGAGTTTCCCTTTCTTTGGAACCGCATGACCCTTCAAACATTTCAGGCATATGCTATTACTTTCTCAAGCCGTATTAACACACAACCGAGTCCAACTCGCAAAGCATCACAATTGTTGCACCCCATAAATTCTTGAAATGTAGATGGCTCATTCTGATGTTGGTTAAAAGTTTTGAATGCCATGCATGCTGTGTGACAAGAGCCGGACAGACCTGATAAGAGACTCGGCCGAACCATCGTGGAGGAGCCGGGCGCAGCCCCTCCACGATGGCAACAGAACAGCTGGAGGAAGGGCCTACGATGGCGCCGTGTCACGGGAGGCCCCGTCTGTGCCCAAGTATAAAGCCTCCAACTTCGGTTTTAATGATAAAATTCTTATAATTTCCAGAGAAACGAGGGAAAAACAGGAGGAACGAAGATTACGAATAATATTCATCCGATTACGCCTGGTCAACCGCGGTCCAAACTCTAAATTAACTCCGCATACCAAGGTATTAAGAAGCAAAGAGCATTTTGCACGTTTAGTTTCATGAAATTCGGGCCGGGCGACCGCCTGCGTGTTACCGAGCTAAGGTAAGTGGAATTGCTCCAAATTAGTGTCAACATTAGCTCCTAGCTCCTAAAGTTGAGTATTTCTCCCTTCTCCGACTTTCGCAGAAATAGCGAAGCTTCTTGACCATTTTTGATAAGCCAATGTTTGGGATATATATATATATTAAAAGTGATATTTTCTTTCAAAATATTAACGTATTTAGTTCTAATTGAAATATATATGAATGCAAGCAGGAGAAATGGAAGAAGTACCGAATTTGAGCTTGTGCCGCTAGTTGGGTAATCCGGTTAAGGTATGTAAAGCTTGTTCCTTCGGCAAGTTAGTAATCTAGTTTAGCAACATGGAACTATAGAAGAAAGAATTCAGAAATCGAGAATTGAGTTCAAGATGAATCCAACAAGCATGTTTTATAATATTATGGTATATTTAGAATAAAAGATAGTAGAGAAATATCGATTACCGATAATATTTTGTATACGTATAGCTCGTATGAATCTGCTTAATATAGAAAGAGTATCAAAATCGTATATCAAAACATGGATAGTATTTTCGATTGAACATGCTTGTTGTATGTTATTATTGTTTGTCGAGACCTATTTGTGCTATTAGGGCACCTTTGAGCGCCCTCAACACCCCCGGGTAATCTCTTGTCGACCCCCACCGTTGAGGGTGCATGCACTGTCCATGGCAAGGTCGTCCATGTAGATATGGAAATATGTATTAGACATCTTCATGTATATATAATGCACTAAAATATCATTTACAGTACAAAAGCGCTAAAGCATGAAGGAGCGCATGATCTTCCGGTCAGATGTTGCAGGCGTCAGGTTCGCCATGTCTCCGTTTTCTGGTAATCAGCAAAGCCGGAGAGGCTCTGTGTTGCAGATGGAGTGGAGTGAATGGCATTTTACGTTCAATCCTGGTGGGTATAGACCTGCAGCAATGTAGATACCTTCCGCTGCATATAAGGGCTAGTATATGTTCTTATGTGTTATATATGCATATAGTATGTTATTATTAGCTCATACTAATTTTCATGTCACATGATTCTACCTTACCTTAAGTACGATAAGCTCATTTCGATCTTCCGCTAGTCCGCATAAACGTATATTCTACTATTAAGAATATCTAGTATTGTTGTTTATATTCGCTTATGTTCAACTTGCTTACATACTTGCATTCAAAGGGTACTCGACGCCCGGCTTGGGGTGCCGTATTACTTGCCTCGCAGTACCTATAGACGAGCCAACCCCTCTTGATCCTAGCCGCAGTCACGCCCTCCCGTCATCCGTGAGCTTGATATTCCGCAGGTTTATATCATTTTTCTTTTTGTATAGTACGGTAGGTAGGGGCCTCTTTCCCTACCATCTTATCGCATTCTTAGAGGCTGCGATGGTGCAGGTATACAGACCCCGTGGTTAGCTAAGGCCGCCGTGTGGGGCTGTGCGATGTTTAGTTGTTTATGCCGGGCCGTGTGGGCCTTAAAGTACCTGCTAGTAGTGGTGACCTTGTCTGGCCACGTAGCCGTTTAGCATCTTTTATTTGATTCAGAATTAACGAGTCGAAGATGGTGGCCTTGTCGGCCCGCATAGATTCCCTTATATTAATGAGATTCTCGTTAGCCGTTGTTGTTGTAATGTGTGGCTATAGGCCTAGCCACGGGGCCGTATTTACACTCGCTTATAGCCCGTTGATTCCGTGAATCGCAGTTATAGCCAGCGCCTACCGAAGTGCTTAGGCTCGCAGTTTAGCTTCTGTGTCCTAGTAGGGAATTCAAAGCGCTCATACCCCCCAAGGCAAAAAGGCATGAAAAACTTTGTATCAGAAAAGGTCGTGTCCTTGTGAGAGCGTCCGCAAGCCGTGCTAAGTAGAATCTAATCTATGGATGTGTTGTGCACCACATACTATAGACAGGAGGATGCAAGGCATGATAGGATGGTTACTCTTCTTCATATTCGGCCGTTCCATAGAGTCGCATAATTGGGCATCAAGTTCTTAAAACTTATCATACTCTTGTTTACAGATTAAAATGGTAGACTAAATGGCCACCCTTCCACAGCGTAAGGTCGATACCGCAGCAGAGAAGGCACAGCTAGGATACCGCCATTTAGAATCATCCCGACTGAGGGCAATATAGAGGCATCATCAGCGCCCTTCTCAACAAGCCTCACTTATCAGAGCCATTCGGAACGACACCCGCCTCCGATAGCTCCTCGTACCTACACCATCTCGATCAGAAGTTCACATCGGGCAGCTTGTTATGTTGGCACAAATGATGGCCACTAACGCGCCGCTAAGTTACCTGTAACAAGCAGAGCTAATGTGATCTCGCAGCCCAAGTGTCGTGAAATTATGGCATTAGGTCCCCCACAGTCACGTGGTCGACGTGCAGGACCCCAGATTTCCTGCACTGCATGTAGAGAATATTGGGTCATGCATGTTGTTACATCCTCAGAAAATTCCCGACACATAGATGGCCTCGTTTCCGCGTGTTGGTTAAGAGTATTTGAAAGCCATACATGCTAGAAAAAGGCCCTTGAAAAGACCGACTGGAAACCGTTGAACCATCGCGAAGGAGCCAGGCGCAGCCCTCCGCGATGGCAACGTGTCACGAAAGTGAACGCAGAGCATAGGCTCCGTGACACATTGAAGATAATTCTGGAATTTTTAAAACATTGAAATCATAAATTAATATAATATATCAAATAATTTCCAAAGCTCGTGAGAAAAACAACGAGAGGGTGCAAAAGTATTGTTAAATTATCGCTCGATTACACCACAAACGTAGTCCAAATCCAAATTAACCTCGTATACCGAGGTATTTAGCAGGGAGAATTCCTATAGATTTAGTTTTCGTGAAATTCACTCGACAAACGTCGTGCTACTGTGCTAAGGTAAGTGGAATTGCTCCAAATTAGTGTTAATGTGCTCCTACCCTTAAAGTGAATATTTCTTCCTTCTGACTTTCGAGAAATGGAAGAAGTTTTTGACCGTCTTCGATAAGCCAAAGTTCGGGGCTATAAATATATTCAAAGTGACGTTTTCTTCGTAATATTGGTGTATTTAGTTCTAATTGACATATATGTGAATGCAAAGCTTGGGAGAAATAGCCGAATAATGACCGAGCTTTGTCCGATAGTCGGATAACTACAGGTTAAGGTATGTAAAGCGCTTCTGCAGAAGTTAGCAAGACGTCTCGCATTATACAAGAAACTCCATGTCGTAATTCCCAAGTTGAATATTGAGTTTTGAGCAAGCCAAGAAACTGCTTTGCGATTGTCATATCATATTCACCCGAAAGTTGGGTAAAGCGCCAAATGGCGAGCTAGCACATGGTACTCCGCATAGCCCAAGATGTGCGTTTAGCAAGCATGTTTTTAGAATTATATGGCACATATTCATAATAAAAGTTAGTAAAGTAAAATCAGATAGACAGATAGTATTTTGGCTACAGACAGCTATATAGTCGTATGATATCTTACATGCATTAGCCATACTGTCACCGTATAGTATCTTGGCTACAGACAGTCATACAAATGATAAAGATCCCATTCGCATAAAAGTGGTATGAGAATCGTAATAACACAAAAAGAGTTCGGGAATAAGAAATCGACATTCAGATAGTATTTTTCTATTAAACATGCTTGTTATATATGTGCTTATTGATTGTTTAGACTTGATGGTGTCGTGAGGGCACCCTTTTGAGCGTCCCCGCGCCCCGGGTTGGTAATCGTGTCGCCCACCGAGCATGTGGGGTTTACGCTTACCCAAGGAGTGGCATGCCGACCCCGCATTGGACGAAGATGGGATGAAGCCACATATCGCTGATTGGCATTATAGTACGTATTACCCCAAGCAGCGCATGCGCCTGTGTGGATCGTATCTGCATTCGCCACAATTACAGATAGCTAAACATAGAGTCCTCCTGACTCGTACATGGTTATTTATATCGCAGGCTATGGCCCGAGCCGTAGACCTGTGGGGCCGGCAGGTGCTCGTAATTAGCGTGATGAGTGGAGTGACTTATTTTACTGTTTTGACCCGTAGGGGTATTAGATTGTTTGCTTGTTTGGCACCATCCACTTATGGGGGTTGGTATTGGTTCTTTCTTGCTATATATATGTATTTGCATGCTATATATTAGTTAATAGACAACAGCCGTCGCGCCGATGCACGCTCCCGCCCTACCACAGCATGTAAAAGCTCGGGACCCGGGCCATATCGCTCTGCGCATTCAGCTATCTCCCTCATATTTAGAATTGCCAATATGTTGTTATTATTTTAGTTGTATTCGCTTGTTTGCATACTCGCACTCGTGAGTACAGCTCTACCCATTGGGGCGCTCAGACATCGGCCCGGCAGTACTCATAGACGAGGAGGCGATCCTCGTGATTCCAAATACTATAGAGTCATCACTCCGCCATCCTGAGCTTGATATTCAAGAGGTGTGCTTACTTTCTTCTATTGTATAGTATGAGTAGGCCGGGCCCCGTCCCGACCACTATATCGCACTATGAGGCTTGCAGTATTGTATATATACATCTCCCTCGTGGTTATTGTGCCGGGCGGTGAGGCCGCAGCATTTGTTTAGTTGTTTAGCATTTTCGATTGTGTTGGCCGTGTGGGGCCATGATCTCGATAGGGGTAGTGGTGACCTTGTCGGTCACGTAGATGGTAGTGGCATTTCTATGTGCTGGGAGTTACGTATAACTAGACATCACAGGTGGCCTTGTTGGCCCGCACAGGTTCCCTATATATAGTATTCTCGTTAGTCAGCTTTATACTGTGTGGCTATAGGCCAAGGTCGGCCGAGGCCGTATTTACCGTTATATAGCCCATTGTTTCCAGAATCTGAAATAGAGCTACGTGCACTCCGATGTGCTTAGCTCACCAAATATGTATCTGTGTCCTACTAGGGCACTGTGTGCAAGCCATACCCCCAAGGCGGGGCGTGACAAACTTGGTATCGTGATGGTGTCATATCCTAGGGAGTCTCGGCAAGCCGTGCTAAGTAGAGTCTTGTCTATGGATGCCATGCGGCACCACATACTATAGGCAGTGAGGCCGCGAGGCATGATAGGATGGTTACTCTTCTTTCTCATTCGCCGTGCTATAGAGCTGAGACAAGAGTAGGGTTGAGTCCCTAAAACTTATCATATTCTTTATCTACAGATAAGAAAGGCGTATCATTGATACACTGCCACAAAGTATGGTTAGATACGCAAATAGAGAAGACACCACAGATGCCTCGCCTATCTCGTAGTCAACCCGATTCGAGGGCAATATAGAAAGGTCATCATGCCCTCCTGCCAGCCCCCTCACATCAGAGCCGTTGGGCACGACACCGCCTCCGATAGATCCCGTACCTTGCCATCATACCAGAAGTTCGTAGCGTAGTGGTTATGCTGGCACAAATGATGGCCACACAAACACCGCCGCCACCAGAGCGTGAGAGCTCGGCCACGGGATCAGAAGTTCCAAGGTCGTGGAGTTTTTGCACCGGGTCCCCATGCGCTCACTGGCCGACGCAGGACCCCTGTGATTTCCTAGATCGATGCGTGAGAATTTTCCGGTTATGCATGTGACCCCTACAGAAATCGCCTGAGCCGGGCAAGAGCCGCTGCGGGACATAGCCGTATTATGGTACGAGAGTTGGGAAAGGTCTCAAGGAGAGATGTTGCCCCCGACTGACCAAACTTTCCTGAGGCCTTCCCGGACCGTTTACTTGCCACTTCGAGATCCTGGCAGCTCCGAATGGGATTGCCGTGATTTGGAGCAAGGGGCGCAGGGAGCGACGAGAATATGCTTTACAATTTGACTCTTAGCCCGCTATGTCTAACTTTTGTGACACTATGCCATCCGTAGTTCACAAAGTTTATTATGGGTCTCAACCCAGAGTATTATCAAGCATGCATGATGGCCACGTTTACGAAGATATGGATATTGCCCGAGTATAGGCCTTTTTTGCTCGTACTCATTGAGGGCCTTAGACAATGCAACAGGCGCACACAGATAAATGTGAACACACAAGCAGACAGACGACATATGCAGGGAGGTTCGTAGAGGACCTGTGCCCCTGGCTAGTTTATGACCCCCCTACACCCCCACCTCTCCACCACGCTGTGCCAGCAATGAGGTAGATTTGTTCGCCAAGGACAGTCAAAGTCTGTGGCGCTTCTCGAACAAGAGATTCCCGCAGCAGAAGGGGAGAGCGTAGGCATCCACACCCCTTACCCCGCCCTAATTGTAACCGACTCACACCGAGCTATAGGATATGGCTCCTCAAGATGTTATATATGTGAGGGGCACGGATGAGAGATCATCCCATTGGGGGAAGGGACAGGAGGAGAAGAGATAGTCAGACAGGGATCCGCAGGCCACGAGCTCCAAGAAATTTCTGCCAGGCGTAGGCCCCCTGTTCGGCAGAGGCCTAGGGTAGACTGTGCATTCCGGGCCTGTGTATCTGCTCAAGTCGTACTTATGCACTACTGTGGTGACAGACTCGCAGGCGCCTGCATGTAGTGAATGTGTATGATGTGACCATCCGTTCATGCCCCGCTTGTGGCACGAAAGTTTAATGTCGCACCAGAGTTATTACGCAGCTCTTCGTGTTGTCCACACCCGCTCGTGACTCTATTATGTCTCAGTGCACTCTATCGAGGGTGTACGTAGAGGTTGCCGATTTGATCTCTGCAAAATAGCACGCCCGAAGTTGCGCTTGATAACTTAAATTAGTCTTGTTTATCTAAGTTATTTTATACATTTTCATGTGATTTTATATGAATGTGAAGATATGTGTTAAATCAACATGATTAGTCCTTGTTTTGTAGGTTTCAACAATTTTGAGGAACTAAATCCCAAGTTGGTGAAGGAAAGGAATGGAGTTCGAAGCAACGGTGAAGTCGGCAAGGAGTAGGCTATGGCAAGCCGGCCGCGCTGTGCAACAAGGCCACGCCGTAGCGGTGCCGCGCCTGCCGCCGTGCCACGCCATGCCAGGCACGCGAGCGCATGCGCAGCAGCCAGCCAACTGCCACGGCGTGCCCCATCCGCGACATGGATGTGCCAACGCGCCGCCTGAAATATGGACACGCCTGCCAACGTGGCAAGGTTCCGCCTGCCGATTTTTGGGCCATTTCCGCAGAGATTTTGCGTTACTCAATGTCACTTGAGGCAATGCTCCGCGATACACTCCGGTGACACGGAGCCGCTCCACGACGGCTACATTAAGCACGAGCCCCATTTTACTATAAATAGGACCCTTAGATCCTAATTCCATTTTGTCATGATTTTATTCTGGAAAACTACCTAGGAGTGAAGGGAGAAGTGGGAGAACTCAGCTAGGGTTTGGCAAATTCCATTCTCATCTACCAAATTCTTGTAAGTATGTAGTTTAATAGTAGTGTAGTAGAGATTAGTTGTAGTTTTATTTCAACATGAATGCATGCAGAACCCTTCCTCTAGGGTTGAAGCCATGAATTATGATTGTGATTTTATGAAATTGTTTTGGAATTAAGTTATTGATTGTTGTTTTCATCTTGCATTCTCGAATGTTGGTTGTTTTTAAGGATTGGATCACCATGAAAACATATTTGTTAGCTTGGGCAATAGCTTGAGAAATTATTACCAAGTCGACATGAGAATGTGAGGAGGAGCATGTTTGTATCTCGCGTATATAATCTCGTGTTCAGGATAGAAATATACCTTACACCTTGCTTGGTTGATTAAACGAGGGTTATTAAAGACCAAACTTGGGATTTCACATCACCACTCGAAGAAGTAGTTGTGAGACTAAGTTGAGTTAAATGGTTAGACGCACGAAAGTCCCTAATCGTTTCCCCGTAAAACCACAACATAATTGATCGCTTCCGCGAACTTAGAAAATTAGCATCCTCGTCACAATGATGCAAAGGAGGCTAGATTGTCGTGTTTAGAGGCTCAAAAGACCATGAAGATGCAATTCACTATGTGATATAACACTGAGGTTCCCATGCTTAACCCATTGCAAATCGTAGTATCGCATGATTATCCGTTTAATCATGTTGTTCCTGTAGAAATGCCCTGTATCATTTCGTTGACCAAAACTAGACTTAATTAATCTCCGTCGAAAAAATAGCCTATAACCAACACTTTAGGTATTTAAGAACACACTAGGAATGGATAGTTAGAGGAATGGGTCCCGCCCTTGTGGGTTCGACATTCGATTCTTAAAAAGAGCCACTATATTACTTCCAGCGACCCGTACACTTGCGACGCGCTCAATACGGGAAAAGAGCAAATGAAAGCTTTGCGCGCCGTTGCCGGGGACTCAAGCGAAATTTTTGATAATTTATCTCGTTTTTGTGTGATTTTTTAAATTTTCCTTAAGTGTTGAGAAACTTGGTCTTAGTCTAATTATTTACAAAGTGATGTGTTGTCCTTCGAGCCGGCTAGAAATAGAGAGCTTGTGGAACCGTTGATTGAACCGTAACGTCAAATCCATTTGCTAAGGAGTAGCTCTAGAGCAAAAGCTGAAGAGACTTCAAGAAAGGTGTACAACAACAACCACCGCTGGGCAAGGCAGCTGTCATCTAAGCAATGGCAAAGCAAGACTAGTTCATAAGTGGGAATCTCACTAGCTACAAATGTGACCTCTAGTATCCGTAAACCTGAGCTCCTGAGGGAACGTTGAGCTTGAAATGCACATGGTGCAGCTTGTTACATTCTTTGTGGTCAATTCACTGAATGGCACATGAGGACCCGCAACAAAGACTTCTACTGTAGCTTTTTAGAGATTAGTGACACGCTTGTCCCCACCGCATGTCCACTGCATTATGTCCTCTAACCCTCTTCCGCTTACCGTTGGGAGAGGCGAATAAGTGGATGAAGGCTGAGCCACCAACTCCATAACTTCATGGAATGACTTGGCTAGTAAGTTCCTTATCGATTCTTTCCTTCGTGCAAGACCGCAGTTATGTAAGGAGATACCCGGGCCAAGCGTGTTTCTCCGATGAGAACTTATATGGCTTGGGAAAGATTCAAGCCATTGTTGAGAGACTGTCCCCATCACTGAAGCAATCAAATCAAGTGTTGGCCCATGCCTTGTAGAAAGTCTAGATCCACACAAAAATATTACTGCATCAGACGGTGGGCAAGTCGAGAAGAAATATGATGAGTTGTACACTTTGTTGAACGTAATTGCACAAGGAAAGCAGAGTGGTATAGCCAAATATCACAGGGGAAGGACGAAGATCGGGGTTGATAGAAGCAGATGGCTCAATGCCTTGGCAGCACAAGCTATCTTCGCTCCAACATCAAATGATGAATAAGTTCAATAAACCGAAGTATGCACCAACACCAGGCCAGTTAATGCAAAGCCAAAGAAGCTCCTAGTTGGTGTGAAATTTGTGGGAAATAATGGGCACAATGTCAATCTGTGGAGCCAATCTAATCACCAATTTTGCTGAACGCAATGGAATAATCAAAATTTTGGGAACAACTCCAATGTAAAATTGGCAGTGGCCACCCGAATTTTTTTGGGGTGGAAACCAAAAGAATTACATGCAACCTCAATAATAGCAAGACGAATAGGCGTATTGATGGGCAAAGCAGTGCCCGCATTGAGGAAACACGCAGAAAAATTATGGAGACCCAAAATCGCTATTTTAAAATCGTGCGAGGATGGAAACAGACTTACGAATCAGCAGGCAGCCACCCGCAATCTTGAAAAACAAGTGGTTCAAATAGCAGCCGTCAAAACATGAGGCCGCAAGGGATTACCAAGGACGCTGATCTGTCCCTGGGCAGATCAATGCATCGGGCCTTAGGAAGTCAAGGCGTTTAGCCGATGCAAAGGCTTCCAAAGAGTTGAGAAAGGAGGTGCAATTGGAGTTGGTTAGACCAGACTCCATCCACCGATACTCGGAGCAACCGTGAGTGCTGTGAAACAAAATGCGCAACCTTCATTACCACACAGAGATCACCACCACCCTTCCCTGCTGCACTTAAAGCAAGAAGCGAGAATGTTTCCAAAGTTCTTTGGAGAGCTTCAAAGAACTTCACATAAATTTGCCTCTTATTGATGTCTTGCAGGGAATGCCCAAGTATGATAAATACTTAAAGGACTTGATGGCGAACAAAGTTAGATTGGGGACGCCCGTAATCAGCACTAATCGAGGAGTGCAACCATGTGGTATTGAGCAAAATGCCAAAGAAGCTCAAAGACCGTGTGAAGTTTTACCTCCCCATACAAATTGGTAAAGCTGAGGTGCTACGAGCTTTGTGTGATTTAGGGGCAGCAGTTGATCTAATGCCCCTATCCTTATTCAACACCCCGGGGTTGGAAAAACCGAGGCTAACAAGGCTGATGTTGCACCTGCCGACAAGTCACGAGTTACACCTGATGGAACAGAGGACCTTCTCATCAAAGTAGGTAAATTTATTATACCGCCGATTTTATTGCTTTAGATTTTCGTGTTGATGACCAGGTACCCCTATTCTTGGGACGGCCATTCTCGGCCACGGAGGAGCGGTGATTTACTTGAAAGCAAGGACCCGAAACAGCCGAGATGAAGAAGAATCCCTTCCGTGTTTACTAAGAAATGAACCCATCCGCACACTCAAGAAAACCTTTGTCTGTGTTAGTGTGTTGGCAGAGGATGAGTGTGGGGTGGAGGATTCCATAGGTGCATGGCCAAGGCAATGACAAGTATTCACTTTAGCCCGATAAAGGGCTTCAATTTGAGAAGAAGTTGAGAAAGGGAGGAACAGTGGAGGCCGTTTCCCTCTAAACAACAAAAGAAAGGACATGGTTCCTTTAAAGAGAACCTGTGTATGAGGATGTCCTCAAAAGGATACCCACGCTGCCCACGACGAAAATAAGGCCGCTTGGGAGGCAACCCAAGGGTACCCGATACAATTTATGATTTTTGTTTGTGTTGATTGTGTTATTTTTATTTCTTTTTTGTTTGTGTTTTTTGGGTGGAAAGTTAGGCATAAATGGAGGGAAGTCTCGAGTACTCCTGAGGAGGAAGCTAGTAAGCATGGAAGAGGAAAAGTATGGGGTCAAACACCCACTTGTGTAAGTTCACCCACTTGTGTAAGTTGAGGAAAAATATGCTATTAGCTAGGCCTAAAGGCCTCAGGAGTATTTCTACCCTTTAAATGTTAATTTGATGCTATGAGGACAGCAACATGATTTAAGTGTAGTTGAGGGAAATATAATGGAAATTTCAAAATTTATTGTGCTTAACAAGTTTTGGGTGAATGTAATGCTTGTGTGAAATTTGAGAAAATTTGAATTTTTTTGTGAGTCAAGCATGACTTCATCACCCGTTGGTTTTTCTTTTCTGCTCTTTTTTCCGACGGGGGTATTTGAACCGAAGAATTATTTTTTTTGTTGTATATAATGTTTTAGCTTGTGTTAGAGAGACTGTTTCCGACGATGGATGGATGACAACCGTCTTGAGGAAAATTAGCCGTATAGGTGTCGGGTTTTTGAAACCATGTTTCTAATGGACGCATTGTTTTTCTTGTTGTGGTGTGCTATACATGATTGTAAGATGCAAGTATGCCTCAAGTGAAGAACACAATTGTATAACTTGTTTGAGACATTTAGGCTCTTGAATTTAACTCAATATTGAAGCTTAATTTAAATTCTTGTGATTAGCCGAGTTAAGAGTCTCGCTCGAGCTGTGTCTTGAATTTAGCATGTACCATGAAAGTAGGCGTTTTTTGAGCATTCTCGTGCTATTGTGGATTGTCTACAACTTGCCTCGGTGTGTTTATAAAATGAAATGGAGGATGTGAATTGTGGGAGAGGATTTAGGCATTTCTTTGAATGAACCCACTTTTATCCTCATTTTTACCTACCTTGAAAAATTAATCCTAGTTAGCCCCGTTGAGCCTTGAGCCTATTCTTTGATAATAGCCGCAACATAAGCTTAATCCTTTTATTTCATTAGCCTTGAATTTGATCCAAAGCTCCGAAGCGCTTAAGCGAAAAATCCGAAAGAGTAATGGAGTGAGAAGAATGAAAAAGGAAGGAAAAGGGAAAGTTGTAGAAGTTGAGAAAAGGACAAAGGTGCACTTGGGTGAAAATGGATGATTATTAGTAAGGAGTAAGAAAACAAGTTAATGAAAAATTATTTATAGAACTCTTATTAATAAGCCAAAAGTTCCTAAATAAAGGGGGAACATAAGATGAAAAAGAAGATGAAAGGATAAAAAAGGTGAAGTAAGGGAAGGAAGTTCGTAATGAGGGTGTGATGTATTAAAAGCGCTTAGAAAGATAGTCACTATTACCTAATTACATAATAGTACCTACCGTAATCGAGTTACATTACGACCTAAAAAGTCCTACTTGATCTTACATTCACATCCTCAAATTAGTGGAGTAAAATACTAAGGGCAAGCTTATGGGTCATTACATGATGCATGTGAATTCTTTGTGAGAGTTAGTGTAGTTCTATTCATGTACCCACACATGTTGAGATGTAAAAATTGTTTTTGTACGTGATTGGGTAACTCTCTTTCCGTGAGGCACATGTTGAATGAAGGATAGTAATTTTGTGATTTTTTAATTAGTTGATTTGGCATGAGTTTGCTAAGATTGAGAGTCCATTCTTGAGGCTAAAGCCTGAACGGAGTTATATGTCATTTCATTGATAAAATCGCATGCTCTATTTGTAGCTTGTTATCTTACGTAATCATTATAGCCGTAGCTTGAATTATCTTGATAAATTAGTTATGTGTGAGACTCTCCATATGCAAGAAATATAAAAGGTTGTTCGAGGACTAATAAGGCTTTGGGTGTGGGGTTGCATCTCGGCAAAATAGCACGCCCGGGAGTTGGCGCTTGATAACTTAAATTAACTTGTTGATCAAGTTATTTTATACATTTTCATGTGATTTTATATGAATGTGAAGATATGTGCTAACCAACATGATTAGTCCTTGTTTTGTAGGTTTCAAATGGATTTTTGAGGAACTAAATCATAAGTTGGTGAAGGAAAGAAACGGAGTCGGAAGCAACGGGTGAAAGTCGGCAAGTGAGTAGGCCATGGCAAGGCTGGCCGCGCCAGTGCCGTGCCACGCCGTGCAGGTGTGCCCCCGCCTAGCCGCCGTGGCTACGCCATGCCAGGCACGTGAGCAGATGCGCAGGGCGGCCAGCAACATGGCACGGCGTGCCCCATCCGCGGCTGTGGATGTGCCAATTCATATGCCTGTGCAAATGCTACACGCCAACGCGGCAAGGTGCCGCCTGCCGATTTTTGGGCCATTTCCAGAGAGCTACAGCAGCCTCCGTGTCACTTGAGGCAATGCTCCAATACACTCCGTGACATGGAGCCGTTCCATGACGTACACATTGGGCACGTTCCTCCATTTACTACAAATAGGACCCTAGCTCACCCATTTTGTCACGATTTTATTCGGAAAACTACCTAGGAGTGAAGGGAGAAGTGGAGAACTCATCTAGGGTTTGCAAATTCCCTTCTCATCTACCAAATTCTTGTAAGTATGTAGTTTAATAGTAGTGTAGTAGATTAGTTGTAGTTTTATTTCAACATGAATGGCTAGAACCCTTCCTCTAGGGTTGAAGCCATGAATTATGATTGCATTTTATGAAATTGTTTTGGAATTAAGTTATTGATTGTTGTTTTCATCTTGCATTCTCGATTGTTGGTTGTTTTTATGATTGATCACCATGAAAACATATATGTTAGCTTGGGCAATAGCTTGAGAAAACATTACCTAAGTCAGGACATGAGAATGTGAGGAGCATGTTTGTATCTCGCGATATAATCTTGTTTTCAGGATAGAAATATACCTAACACCTTGCTTGGTTGACAAACGAAGAAGACCAACTTGGGATGTCACATCACCACCAAGAAGTAGTTGTGGAGATAAGTTGAGTTAAATGGTTAGACGCACAAAAGTCCCTCATCAAGCCTCTGCAAAAAACCACAACATAATTGATTGCCTCATAACTAGAAATTAGCATCCTCGCCACAATGATGCAGCTTGAGGCTAGATTGCCATGTTTGAGGCCGGGAAGACCATGAACATGAATGCTAATTTTGAAATAAAATTGATAGTTCCATGCTTAACCCATTGCAAATCGAGTATCGCATGATTATCCGGTTTTAACTCTATGTTGCTCCTAGAGAAATTTCTGAATATTTCGACCAAAACTAGACTTAATTAATCTCCATTTAAAAATGTCTATAACCAACACTTTACGTATTTAAGATCACACTAGAAATGGATAGTTAGAGGAAAGGTTCCTGGCCCCTTTTGGGTTCGACATTCCTGGCTTAAAAAGAGCCACTATATTACTTACGACTCCGTACACTTGCGACGCGCTCACGGAAAAGAGTCGTCACCGATCGCCAGACTACAGAGATCTGGTAGAGTTAGAATGATTGATTTCGATGCCATAATGGGTATGGATTTGTTAGTGTCGTGCTATGCCAACGTAGAATGTTGACATAAAACGGTCCCAATCCCACTTTCCAGGAGGAAGGCGAGAGGAAAGGCAAAGATAGCTACGCCTAAAAGGTAGGTTTATTTCCTACATTCAAAGTAGGGAAATTGATAGCTAAGGGATGTATTTACCACCCAGTCGTGGTTCAGGATGCTCCGGGTAGAGTCTACGACACTCCACTGCTTTGCAGGAACGAATTCCCCGATGTATTTCCGGACGAAAGTTACCTCGCATTCTCCTTAAAGGGAGATAGATTTGCAATTGATTTGCTACCGTGCACTCAACCCATATCAATTCCTCCATATCGTATTGCTCTGCTGAACTCGTAGAGTTAAAGGAGCCGTTGAAAGATTTGCTAGATAAAGGTTTCAACAGGCCCAACATCTCTCAATGGGGTGCTCTAGTATTGTTCGTGTGGAAGAAAGATGGCTCGCTCCCTATGTGTATAGATTACTCAAGTAGCCGAATAAAGTTACAAATAAAGATTAAGTACCCGCTTCCCATAATAGATGAATTGTTTGATCAATTACAAAGCCGATAAGCCTATAAGATTGATCTTATGTCCGGATATCATCGTGTTCGAGTACGGTGAAAGAGACATTCCCAAACGGCCAGACCCGATATGGACACTTTCTTGAATCCTAGTTGTGTCCTTTGGGTTGACGAATTTCCCAACAATATTTATGGACCTGATGAATAGTATTTTCGCACCATACCTGACCGTTCGTATGTTTATTGATGATATTCTCGTATATTCTCGCCCGAAGCATATCACCAGGCTCATTTATGGACAAAGTGTCTGCATTCTCGGTGGACCGCCGCTATATGCTAAGTTCTCCAAATGTGAATTCTTGCTTAACTCAGTAAGCCTTCTTAAAGGAATATTGTGTTCGATGCCGTATACAAAGGACATGCAAAATAGCCAGCTAAAACATGGCTAGGCCTACCACTCCGACCAAAGTCCGTGCTTTTCCTGGGGGTTAGCATACAGGCTACAGAGATTTGTTGAGGGATTCTCCACTATAGCGGCACTGACTAAACCGATTACGTAAAGCAAGAAAGTTTCAAAGGGATAGAGGTACGTGAGCAGAGCTTCCAGAACTAAAAGACAGACAATCACCAAAGGTTAGCATTGCCGAAGGTACGCGAAGGTTATTCAAGGTATTGCGACGCATCAAAGGTTGGGTTGTGTGTTGATGCAAGATGGTAAGGTGATTGTGTATGCTTCCGCATACTCGAGGAAACACGAAAAGAGTTACCCTACCCATGACTCGGAGTTAGCCGCAAAGGATCCACGCCTTAAAGATATGGAGACATTACTTGTATGGCGTCCATGTGATATTTTCGCAAACATCATAAGAGCCTACAAAGATATTCTCACCCGAGGGAGTTGAACTGCGATAGCGTCGCCGGTTGGAGTTATTAAAAGAGTATGACGTGGATATTCGTATCATCCAGAAAAGCCAATGTTGTAGCGGATGCTCTAATCGTAAATCCATGGGAAGTTTGGCGTATTTGGCACCTGAAAGGGGGCCGGGAGTTGGTCAGTGAGATACATCAATTAGCTAGTCTAGCCGTCGTGTAGCGTAAATGAGGACAACAGAGTGGTAATTCAGAACCCGCCATGTCATCATTAGTTGTGGAAGTAAAAGAACGACAATATGAGGATCCCGACCTAGTACAGCCTTAAGGAGCCGTAATTCAGCAGGGAAAGCGCGCATTTTCGTATAACCGGGTGATGAAGTGCCGCGATGTAAAAGCGCCCGTGTTCCAAGACATTTTAGTGGCCCGCTGTGCGCATTATGAACGAGGTACATTACGCCCGCTATTCTCTTTACCCTAGCGACGAAAATGTACCATGATATCAAAGAGAACTACTGCGGCTGTGTATGAAAAGAGAAATTGCCGAATTTGTAGCCCAGTTGTCCTAACCGCCAACAGTAAAGCGGAAATTTAAAACCAAAGCGGGTTAACTCGTGATACCAGGTTCTCTCGAAATGGGAAGAAGTGAATATGGATTTTGTGCAGGATTACCCCGCACTGCATATAGACACGATTCTATATGGGTGATAGTAGATGCTGACAAAATCAAACATTTTCTCGCCAAAGGAGTGCTACTTTCGCCTTCAAGATTGCGTCGAATTGTATATCGAGAAATAGTTAGATTACATGGAGTGCCGCATCTATTATCTCCGATGAGGAGCATAGTTTGCGCCTAGATTTTGGCAAGCCATTTCCGTAGAGAGGTATGGGAACACAGACACTTGAGTACGCATTTCACCCGAGCAGATGGATAGGTTGAACGCACTATTCGGACGCCGAGATATGTATGGGCGTGTGTGCTAGATTTTGGAGGTAGCCGGGATGAGCATTTACATTGATTGAGTTTGCTTATAATAATAAAGCCTATATCACTCGCCTATCCGTATAGCGCTCCTTCGAGGCATTATACGGCGAAATGCAGATCACGGCTATCGGTTTGAAGTGGAGAATCCGGGCCATGGATCGGGGCCACATTATTCACGCCGTAGGAGAAGGTGAAGCTTACGAGAACGTCCCTACCGACCGCATGCAGCCTCCTAAAATCATATGCTAATGTGCGCGCAGAGACCTGAATTCAATGTGAACGACTAGGTATTTCGAAAGTATCACCGATGAAAGGGGTGATGAGATTCGGCAAGAAAGGTAAGCTCACCCAAGATTTGTGGGGCCTTACGATTCGGTCGAAGGATAGGCCGAGGCATAGCGAGTTGAACTTGCCTCCGTGACTAGGAATCCGTTCATCTAGTCTTTCATGTATCTATGCCGAGGAAATGCATAGGGAGACCCATCCGCAGTAGTCCCACCCAGGATATCCAAAAGTTACGTAAGAGCTAGCCTATGAAGAGGTTCCGTGAGTGAATATTTCTCCCTTCCTGACTTTCGAGAAATAGCAAGTTTTTGACCGTCTTCGATAAGCCAAAGTTTGGGCTATAAATATATTCAGCGACGCTTTCTTTTATAATATTGGTGTATTTAGTTCTAATTGACATATATGTGAATGTGGCCGAGAAATAAATGAGTAATCGACTGAGCTTTGTCCGATGGCCTGAACACGAGGTTAAGGTATGTAAAGCCGCTTCTTCTCTATAGTTAGTGAAGATCGCCTCTTAGTATTATACAAGAAACTCCGTAATGGCACTCCCGGAGTTGAATATTGAGTTTTGAGCAACAAGAACTCAAGCGGCGATTGTCATATCGTATTCGGGACCAAAGTTAGTAAAGCGGCGCCAAATGGCGAAAGAAGCACATGACTCAAGATAGCCCAAGATGCATTTAGCAAGCATGTTTTTAGAATAATATGGCACATATTCATAATAAAAGTTAGTAAAGTAAAATCGAGACAACATAGTATTTTGGGTTGCTGCATTAGCCATACAGTCTGATGATATCTTGGCTATAGATTAAATACAAGGCCGTATAGTATCTTACAAAGATTAGCCATACAGCTAGATAAAGATCCTGCATTCAACATAAAAGTAGTATGAGAATCAGTTAAAAGTAAAGAGTTCAAAATAAGAAATCGGATTACAGATAGTATTTTCAGCTTAAACATGCTTGCTATATATGTGCGTTTATTGATTGTTGAGACTTTGATTGTGTCAGTGAGGGCACCCTTTCAGCCCCCGCCACCCCGGGTCAGTAAATCGTGTCACCCAATAAGCGGTGGGTTTACGCTACCCAAGGAGTGGCATGCCATCCCTGTGATTGGACGAAGATGGGATGAAGTGTTCCATCAGCCGACGCATTACAAGACAGACACTCGCAGCGGCATGGGCCTGTGGAACAGATTCGTATTCAGCTTATAGTTACAGATAGCAAGATAGGTGAGTCCTCCTGACTGCATACACCTGCTATTTATATCAAGAGGCTATGGCCCGAGACGGAGACCCGTGGGCCTAGTGAGAGGTGCTCGTAGTTGGGGGCAGATGAGTGGAGTGACTTATTTTTTGGTCAGGTTTTACCCGGTAGGGGTATATAGATTGTTTTCTTGTTTGGCACCATCCGGGCGATGGGGTTGGTATTGGTTCTTGCTTGCTATATATATGTATTTGCATGCAATATATTAGTTAATAGACATCGCCGCCGCGTCAATGTGTACGCCCGCCCTACCACAAGAAGAAAAGCCCGATTCAGCTCATACCAGCCTACAGATTCAAGCTATCTCCTTCTATTCGTAATTGCATGTTATGTTGTTATTATTTCGCATTTATTCAGCTTGCTTTGCATACTCGCATTCGTGTACCGACGCCCATTGGGGCGCCGTGACACGGGCCCGCAGGTATTAATAGACGAGGAGGCGATCCTTCGTGATTCCAACAAATTATAGAGTCATCACCCGTCATCCGGGAGCTTGATATTCGAGGTGTAGTTTACTTTCATTGTACAAGAGTGATAGGCTCTGGCCCCGTCCCGACCATTATATCGCATTCTCATAGAGGCTTGCGATTGTATATATACATCTCCCCCGTGGGTTAGTTGTGTCGGCCGTAGAGGCTTCAGGCGTTTGTTTAGTTGTTTAGTATTTTCGATTGTGTTGGTCAAAGGGGCTCAGATTCTGATAGGGTAGTGGTGACCTTTCCGGCACGATGTATAGTATTTCTATGTGTCGAGTTACGTATAACTAGACAGCATGGTGGCCTGTTGGCCCGCATAGGTTCCCTATGAGATATAGTATTTTGGTTAGTCAAGCTTTTATACAGTGGGCTCTCTAGGCCTGGGGCTTACCAAGGCCGTATTTACACCCGTTATATATGACCTAGTGCACATCCTATTTTATTCGTTTCAACCCCAGTTCGATCTTGGGCTTTTGAGGTATTACAATATCTCTCCCCCGGAACATTTGTCCTAGAATGGGTAAACATATAGGAAGGCTGAGAAATGCAACTCCAATATCAAATACCGAATATTTAGAAATAAAATTGACGCGAGTGACTAACTCGGGACTTAACTACATGATCGAACTGATTTCATGAATCACACATACATATACTGACATGAACAAGACTAGGGCACATGAACCGAACATGAGACCACAGAGTACTAGGGAGGAAATGATACTCAAGTTTGACCTAAGTTGGGACGGAATAGATGTGGGTATTTAGCCATCAAATTTGCAATGACCCGAGCCGTCGCCAACCTTTCCCTTAAAAGATAAACCTTCTTCGTCTCTCGTAAATCGAATATGCATCTATCAATGTAGAAGCCACCAACGTCTCGACCAACCAATAGGTGAACTATACCTCCGCCAATAAAAGCCTCAAACGAAGACATCTAAATGCTGGAATGGTAGCTATTGATATATGCAAACTCAATGAGAGGCAAATGATCATCCCAAGTACCCTTGAAATCAATCACACACGCTCTAAACATATCATCCGCAGTCCTAATGGTTCACTTAGCCTAACCATCTCTTTGCGAGAAGTGTTGTGCTGTTTCTTGACCGAGTACTAAGGCCCTTCCGAAACGATCTCTAAAACTAGGAGGTAAACTGGCAATTCTTATCCGATATTATGTATAAGGCGGGAACTCCATGGAACCAAACTAATTCCCAAATGTACAAACTTAGCATAATATTCTCGCAATCGATAGTTTTGTGGAAATGAGCCGCGCTCTTCTTTAGTCAACTCCGTTCATTACAAACCAAATAGAGTCATACTGCCAATGAGTGTGAGGCAACCCCGTAATTAAGTCCATATTTATTTCTCCCTCTTGCAAGTTGCAATGCTAATTTCCTAAAGCACACTTCCCGGCCTCGATGCCCAACCTTCACCCGTTGACACCCGGTCACCTAGACACAAACTCCGCTAAGTGTCCTTCTTCATGCCACTCAACCAATAGATTTCCCATGTCATTTCACATCTGGGTGGCACCGAATGGATAGAATATCTAGAACCATTAGCTTCATCTAAAATCCGCTCCCTCAAGTCACCATCATCTACATACAAACGACCTTTATATCAAGGACACCATCTCCCCCATGGGAGAAGACCTCCACCTTCGATTCCAAACAAACTTTCATAAATTTACCAAAATAGGATCCTCATCTTTCCACTTAACATCGGTCACTAAAGATGATTCTACTCCATTATGAACAAGTACACCACCATCCACCAATTCAATAAGACGAACTCCTAACAGCAAGTCGATGCACATCCTTTACTAACTCTTCCTCTCCTTATCTACATGAGATGCAATCTCCTTGGGGAAGTCTCACAAGAGTGTCTTCCACCACATTTTCCTTGCCCGGATGATAAAGGACGCTCATATCATAACAATGTTTAAGAAGCTCCAACCACCTTCTCTAACATAGGTTTAGATCCTTTTTGTGTGTGCATTGTAGGCTCTTTTGGTCCGTAAACACATCCACATGGACCCCGTGAAGAAAGTGTCTCCAACTCTTCAAGGAAAATACCGCGCCGCCAACTCGAGGTCGTGAGGTGGATAGTTCTTTTCATGGACTTTCAACCGCCCGGGAAGAATAGGTATTACACTTACCGTGTTGTATTAATACACATCCAAGCCGATCCTCGAAGCGTCACAATTTACAACAAACTCATCGGTACCCTCGATTAGGGTCAACACTCGTGGCGCTGAGGTAAGTTAAGTCTTTAACTCTTGAAAGCTCTTCACACAAGCCTCCGACCATTGAAACTTCACTTTCTTTTGGGTCAACATAGTCAACGGTGATGCAATGGATGTAAATCCTTCCATAAACCTCCCGTAGTAACTAAATAAACCCAAGAAACTCCTAATATCCAAAGGAATCACCTCGTCTAGTCCAATTTCTTCACTCATTTCTATCCTTTGAGTCCGCCTCTCGTACAAATTCTCACTTCAAACCAAAGGACCCAAAATGCCACTGAGTTTGACAAGAACTCACATTTGTTGAACTTAGCAAACAAATTTACGCATCCTTAAGACTCTATAGCACCACCCCAAACGAAAGTGGCATGCTCCTCCTTACTCAGAGAGTATATGAGATTATCATTTATGAACACAATCTCAAACATATCAAAGTATGGCTTGAAAACCCTATTCATCAAATCCATAATAAATGCAAGAGCATTCGTTAGTTCAAAAGACATAACTACAAAATCATAGTGACCATACCGAGTCCCGAAGGCCGCCCTTGGAATGTCACTCTCTTGAACCCCGAGCCGATGGTACTTGGATTTGAGGTCTATTTTTGAAAAGCACTTAGCACCTGAATTTGATCAAACAAATCATCAATCCCGGGGAGAGTGATACTTGTTCTTTATTGTGACCTTTTTCAACTACCGATACCAATTCACATACGAAGGGAGCCATCTTTCTTTGTTAAAGAGGATCGAGCACCCCATGGGATTTGCTGGTCCGATGAAACCCTTGTCCAAAAGGTCCTTCAACTTCTCCTACAACTTTTAGCTCAATTAGAGCCCATTTTGTATGGAGGAAACAAACATATAGGCTACATATCTAGAAGAAGTCAATACAAAAAATCGATCTTCCGCCTGAAGGATTCACCAGTAAATCATCTGGAAGCACTTCTAGATATTTGCACACTATAGGAACTAACTGAATAGTCGGGTTTTTGGATGTAGAATCCTTAACCCTTACTAGGTGATACACACAACCCTTAGAAATCATCTTTATGGCCTTAAGGTAGGAAATTAAGCGACATACTGTGCACAACTCTCACCTGCAATCTAATCCTACCGCACGGTTCTACAATTTATTGAGGCATAACATGCATATATATCCAATCAATGCCAAAGATAATGTCAAAATTCATTAGGGTCACCCTACTAAGTCGGCCGAGGTGACTTTCTAAAGAACCGTGATAGGGAAATTTCTGTTCACCCGCCGAAGATATAACTCCAATCATCACTTGGAGTAGAGATTGAGAAGGGTTCTTATAGGATTTTGGGACTTACTCCGAAACTAACAACATAGGGTATCGTAAAGGATACGTAGCCCTCGATCGAACAATTTATATACATCAAAGTGGAATAATTATAACATACTTGTGGCCACATCTGATGAAATTCCCCTCGCTCCTCTGCGAGATGCAAAGGTATAAAACCTATTTGGCCACCGGCCACCACTTGCACTTGTGGATGCACCCCGTTGAGCTATATTTGCCGGTGCCGTCGCCGAGATGGTAGCTTGAGCACAACCTCTTCTATCACCCCGTCTAGCCAAGGGACACTCGCGGCGTATGACAAGATCTACCACAATCTGGCAAAACAGAGACCGCTAAATCAAGCACCCCCCTAAGTGATTCTTGCCACACTTCAAGCAGACGAAAGGTATGCTCGCCCGCATGCTCCTCTCGTCCTCGAACTTGACGCTCTACTCCTCTTATCACCCGTGGTCTAGATGGAGCACTAGTCAACGATGGAGCTGCTTAATGACCTATGATGAGACTCGGCAATGTCCGCCTCCCGATCACTATTGATAACTCCATAACCGTTTGTCCCGGCCCTCTTCAAATTCTCTCTCTCACGTGTATCACCTCCATATGTTGGACGTACAAAACCAATCGAGGAAATGAGTTTCCATGATGAAGCATATCGGTCCTACAATCCTGACTGTAGTCCCTACTGTACAAACTCCGCTCACCCGAGCTCGATCACCCACTAGCTCTTGCGCATATTTGGACAAATGAGGAATTCCAAAGCACACTCCTGGACAATCATGTTACCCTGCGCGTCAGTTCACAAATTCAGCCTGCCTTAATCTCCTCATCTTACGAGGAAAACTATCAGAAATACTAGAGGGAACCTGTCCCAACTAATGGTCCCCTCGCTCCAACCTGCCCTTCTATCCTTCCCTTGCCTGAACCAGATGTGCACAAGCCTCTTTCAACCGATATGAGGCTAGACTGCGACTCCTCCCTGCCATTCCCATGATCTAGGTGATCTTTAGAACCTCATCAATAAAATCATGTGGATCCTCGTCCACCTTGAACCCTCGTAAAAATCCCGAATCTCTACCGCCACCGCATTCCCGTTCGAGGGACATGCGCTACCACCCGTTGGCTGACCTTGGTGGTCAAATCCCGAGTTAGCGTCTACATGGCTTCCTTGGAACTCCGCGTGAGCAACCACCCCTAGAGATGATCTTCGGGCTAGTGGGGCCTCGTCAGTGTCTATCCCTATTGCCATCCTCATGGCCATTTCCCTTTCAATTTCTTATTCCATTAACTCAAGAGGAGGCATGATTCTACAAATGTGTATAAATACGAGTTAGAAAGATAGATACACTTCATCGTACGACATAGTTCATGAAAGAAGGGAACATTTCCTAAAATGTTTCGTAGCCTCTTTGTCATAAGTGTGGCGTGCTTCACACCCATGAAAAACCTAGATAATGCGCCTTTCTGGGGACCGACATTTCAAAACGTAATGCTCCGATACCAAGTTTGTCACGACTCCCAACATAGGCCCTGTGATTGAGACACAGACAAAGAACCCTAAAAGGCTCCCGCCGACCAACAGAATGAACATGACATCTAAACTCAACATAATATTACGTAGTCTAACATACATACAGCGTAAGACCGCATACAAGAAGGTAACATCAATAAAAAATGACAAGCTAGTTTCTATATAATGTCCGAATAGCCTCTAACATAACCGATTAGCCGATGGGACAACATACCCAACTAGCTCGACAAAAGTATGTAACTTAAAGAACATAACTAAAGATAATCGAATGTCCTCGATGGATGACTCACCAACACCGGCGGAGGGAAGCGAACTCGATAACCTGGCTAATGGCAAGGCCGAACTTGACAATGAGCCCGTATCATTAAATGATACAGATAGAGGCAGCGATCGCACTTGGAATGTACCGAGTATGCAAGCTAAATAAAATGGACAATTAAGATACATAAGAGTTCATGAGTGTTGGACAACATGACCATAAAGTAAATATCATAAAGTAAACATAAGGGCTAAAGGTTTTCAAACAATTCATAAACAAGTCATAATCATAATCGGAAGAGAAAAAATTTATAAAACATAACTTGAGCCAAAGTAACATAACATAACCATGCATAAATCATGAGGAACTACTGGAGGACTCGGCCATAACCGACACCATCATGATGAGCTTGGCATGATGCCCAAACTATCTCGCCGGGCAGTGCAGCCGTCCCAAACACTCAAGGCGAGGGACATTCATAATGTGATATCAATGGGATCCAATAATATTAAAATTCATATCTATATATATAAATATATAGATATATATATAAAACCTATGGTGGAATGTGCTTTGAGACCACTAAGCCGGCCGAATGTCGGTCTACATAGTGCTACACACTACTCCCATAAAACATGCACATGAGGCTCATATCATGATCATACATCATTCATAAAGTTCATGGCCAATTATAACATAACATACTTGATCATACTTGTAATACATGATTCGCCACTTTAACAAGGGCCCACGAGCTCGCCAAGTGTCATAGATTTATAAATCATGAAATCCAAGCATACTTGTAAAACATGTATATACTTGATATTCATAAATTCATGACGAATTCATGAAGATAATTCATATCATAAATCGTAAATCATAATTTAGACTTGATAGGATCAAACTTTACAATAAGATCATAACTTGACTTTCATGAAGCATGCATACTTGGGAATAATTCAATTAAATTATAAAACATCAATTTATAGTCAAAAATAGCTATAAAATTCACCCATAGATCATAAAACATGATTTGATACATGAAGGGAATTAACCCATATATATTTATAGAGAAACTCACAAGAATTGGGATAAAACCCTATAGAGTATGAACTGGAATCTAGAATTGAGAAGAATTTAGTGCATGAGAGGGAGAAGAACTCTCATTCATAACCTCACGCATTCGGCAAGTTGATCTTAGACTTCCCTTGAATGACCAAAGGAATTGAAAAAGAATTGATGGATTTTAGCCTTATCACCCCTAGGAACCTTCTAGTTTTGAATGCATGGAGAGGAGTGATTTAGAATGAGCTAAAAACCTCTTAAAACAATCCTAACTCATCTTAAGATGACATAGTTTAGACTTAGTAACTTAGTAATTATGGAAAGCCCTTAATAAATTTGCAAGGAAACACCATTGCTAGTCCCAACGAGGAATTGGACGAGCCCGGTCCCTACCACACACTCGTGGTCTTTGCTCATGGAAACACCGAATCATACCTCCGAGGGTCACCACGAGGGACATCACGACTCATGGTGTACCCAACGACTCATGGTGACCAAGTCGTGGCCTGCACTACCTGAATTTTCAACTTCATGCCAACTCGCCATGAGTGACTTGACGACCATGGTCCCGACTCGACTTTTGGCTCACCCATGGTCGCCCCAAATCCAAAAAAAAAAATCCGACCAAGGCTATCTCCTCCCCACAAGTCGGCGAATGACTTTGTGGTGCACCCCATGGGCTATTGACGACTCATCTTGTGACCTCGTGTACAAAAATCCTAGTTTTCTCCGCTTCAACCAAGTGTCCGATCTCGGATTTTGGTGTATTACACAAGGCTTGCTAGATGCTATTTCGCCACAAAGTTGGCACCGATGGTAAACGACAACACCCTTAGTGTAGATAGAGAAGCATTGCGGTATGTACCGTGTAAAGATATTCCATCAACATTTCAAGGGTCATTGCAGGAGATCCGAGATTGGGCTATGAGATTGAGCACCACGCTATCCTATTCCCTCGTCTCTTGTTAAGAAGATGTATGGAGGCGGTCTTAAGGTGCTCCCGATGAAGAGCTGCTGATTACGGTGGGGCAGGACAAAGGGAGCTAGGGTTGATCCCGAATGAAATGAACTCGTGAGCCGAGCAAGACTTTCTACCACAATCCCGTACCACGAGCGGCCAAGTGAGCAGTTAATGCCCTACCTCACAAGACTAGGATTAGACACCTGATATAAAGGTTGATAATTAGGGAGGCAAAAGCTCAACACCTCTCGCCGCACCACCTAGCTGGGCCTTCCGAGCCAAACCAATGATATATGCTAGTGCCTCAGATTTTATGCAAAAGATGGTGAAAAATGACTCGATCGAGAGAAAGATGCGCCTATGATGGAGAATATGAAACCTTGGGTGAAGCTCGAGGATTGAGGCAATGACGGTCTTGCATGCCCGACTCGATAGCTTTTAAGCGCATGGCGTATGATGGTCAGCGTGTAGTCTAGTGAAGGGTTGGGGGTTCTTGGAGGAAGCCAAGTGACTGCTTATTATCTCGACAACCCCGGCAATTCTAGCAGCCTCTACTTTTCTTGACCTCGCTATTGAGATGGATGATGAGTGCTTGACTCGGGCAGCATATCGGGAGCCGAATAGAGAAGAAGGAGGAGAAGTGGAAGAAGAGGACCGTGAGGATGTTGAAACAGGACCCCAGCAATCAAAATGAAAGAAGGAGAAGAATGGGCAATCGGGAAGATCGAGAGTCAAGATTTGGCTAGACGAGATAGGTCGGAGTCGCTGAGAGAGCTAGAGGAGTGATAGCTCCACCACTGTCATATTGAGGTTGCAGTGGCAAGGACCCTTTGAGAGAACCACATTCAGCCCCAATTGACGAGGCTGTAGAGGCGACCTCTACCGTTGAGGGCCGACCATTTCCCGAAAGGTACCATTGAGTGCCGACCACCGCTACACGATTGCAAAGTGGAAGTACCACCTTTGTGGGATAACAGAGTGCTTACTATTCCACAGTACGCCCTTCCCTAGCCTTTTATTCTATGCTTCGAGGACGAAGCATGCTTTCAATAGAGGAGGGGGTGTACTCTATATTTTGGGATTTTTGACTGCATTTGGTGGCCTTTTCTACCCTTTTCTTATCCCTCGGGAATTCTATCTAGTAGAACCAGCATGTTTAAGATGTTTTTGTTTAATTAGAAAATAGCTTAGGATTACTCAACCAATAAAATGCACTAGTTTTGAAAGTTTTGAAAAATGACCCTATTTAAATTGTTTTTTTGATGTTAGTTGTGTACTTGTTGATTGTAAAGCATGAATTTTGGTGGATCTATTTGTGTCATTTAGTGTATTATCATGAGTAGTTATAGTTATTCATATATGAACCAAATAGGTAGAATGAATGCAAAACATGTACCACGAGTGAGTGAGGATCAATACTTAGTTCAATAATGTGTAGAGAATCTTGAACTTGATCTATTGGTCTTTACATAGGTTTTAGGATGGTTGGTTAGGAAAGGATCATAGACTTTTCTTGATAGATGAGTCACTTTAGCCTAAAATACCCTACCAAATGATAATGAATCCATTGATCCAAATTTTGAGCCTTAAATGGACCATTTCTCTTTGATTGACCGATTAACTTTATCAATTTTTATAATGAACCCGTTTTTTCCCTGGTCCCTCCTTGATTGACCTCAACCCAAGAAAAATTCCTAAGTTGAGGGTGGCTAGATTAGTTGCATAGATCGTGGGGAGGTGAAAAAGGAAAAGAAAGGAAAAGGGTTAAAAATGAGGTGTGGTGTGACAAGAAAAGAAAAAAGTCAAAAAAGAAAGATCGAAAAGAAAATACAAAAGAAAAAAATGAACGAAAAATTGAAAAACACAATTCACACCCATATACCGCATGAAAATGGATAAAAGGGAGTAAGAAATTGAAAAGGTGGAAATAGGGTAAAAAGGTGTAAAATGGAGCCACATATATGTAGTGCCAATGAGGGTTTAGTCAATAAAAAAATCACATATATTACCTATAGCTAGCCGTAAGCAGAGCATTACAATTCGAACAAAGTCCTAGCAGTGATCCTAGTTTAGCTATCCAAAAAATCAAAGTAGAGAAAATAAGGGCAAGCCCATAGTATCCAATGTGCAATATTTGAACTTCCTCGAGAGAGTGAGATTCTTACTTGTTTAGTCCTAAGTTTTGTATTTTTATATATCTCGTGAGTAAGGGACTTATTTGTTGTGAGGTTATCTCGGTTTGTGTTTTACCGTCGCAGTCTCGTGTGAAAAAGCATTGGTAATAACTTGATTCTCGCACTAACAACTATGTGATGATGTATCTTGATCCTTTTTTTTATCATGGTTTGTTGTCACTTGATGTGCATAAATTGATTTGGTTTACATGGAGAAGGGTCAAAAGCTCTTTGTGTTCATAGTGCAAGTTTGGTTTGATGTTGGTTGTAGTATCTCTAGGTTTTCTAATGAAGCATTGTTTTTATTTTTTATTCTTTTGTTTTCTTTTCCCGAGGACATGCAAAAGTTTTAAGTTGAGGGTGCTGATGTATATGAATTTACAACAATTTCGACGCTTAAAACTGGGGAAATAACATGAACATGGGTGTGTTGATATGAGGTGCTTTTACTTTTGTTTTCAAGTGAAAATAGGGTTGTAGGAAATGTGCAAAAAGTTGTAGAAATGTTGCAGAAAGAGCAACTAACATCTCGCATTTGAGCCGTACAAAGATTGTACAAGTTGTATTTCGAGACTGTGGAAAAAACAAGAAGATCGGGTACAAGGCAACGCAAAGTACGACTCTTAGTACAAGCCGTACCATCCGGGTACGAGTAGCTACGTAACTTAAGTCGTAGAATACTTCAAAGAAATTTGCATTATTGAAGTCTCTTGATATAGGTAGCACCTATGAATCATAGCATCTACCTACGACCCGTACCAAGCGCCAATGAGATCTTCAATTATTTTTAGGACTTTGGAGATCTTATTTTACGACAAGATGTTACGAGTCGTAGGAGCAAAGTATGAGGCGTACCAAGATATTCTTAGAAATCTTTAGAAGATGCCAGAGTTCTCCATATCAAATCACGACACCCGATTGTACGATTCATAGGATCTTTTTACGAGTGGCACCATAGGCCAACACTTAGAAAATTCTCTGCACCAAAGGATGTATGAGACAAGGCATGACCCGCACAATCCTCAAGCATGTCGTATGAGGAATCATAGGAAGTGCCTGCGCGATTTGGTTATTTCCCTATTAACTTGTGAAAAGGATTTCACACCGTATAAATACTTTTAGGCTTTAGTTTAGATTATTGGCGTACGTTAGATAAGGAGTATAAATTAGGAAACAAAATATCAAAATCTTCTTCACACCGTTGTCCGTATTTTTAGAGTTAAAGTTTATTGACACTTGATCAAATTGATACCGTAGTCCACCCTCGTGGGATCGATACTTGGCTTACATGAGCCATTTACTACTTGTTCAACCACGTGCACTTGCGTGTAGTCATCCGCACCAACGAACAATGCCTCGTTGTCTACACCGTCACTCGTGCCTAACCCTCTATCCACGACTACTTCACAAACTGCCTGTGGTTACTTACCACGAGTCATTGTACCTATCGCTCTATAACTTTTTCCCCAACATTCAATAGTTTTGCATTTTAGCTTCCTAGGTCTACTTCCTAGGCACTTCCTGTGAGTATTACAATATCTCCCTTAGGAACATTTATCCCCGAATGTTGGAAACATGCAAGAACATAAACATACAATCTATCATATACAAAATTGATCACATTTAACCGAAAACTAATAGAATGACTACCTCCGATTCAAAACACACAAACCGAACTTAATTCACCAATCATACACACGTCCACATAGATAAAAGAAACTTGTGCACATAATTTAAACATGAAAATAATATGTAGAGCTCCGAGTGCAAACCGATACATCAAGTTGAAACTAGCCTAGAATCCAACTGTGGGTATCTAGCCATCATATGCTTTGGCTTCCCTCCTTCAACATGTTAATTTCTTCACAATACCTTAATCAAGTTACTTCCTTGTTCCTTAGCTTCCGAACTCGACGATTCAAGATTTCAACTAGAATTTCTTCATAACTTAGGGCCGCACTTTACACCAACGCTGTCCATCTGAACTACAATGTTGGATAATCTAAAGACTTCTTCAAAAGTGACACGTGAAACAAGGGATGAACTAAAGGTAACTCCAATGGAAAGTCCAACTTATACGACACCTTACCAACTCTCCCCATAACCCGGTAAGGACCAGCATAGTGGGGACTGAGTTTTGCTTTCTTTCCGAACATTACTCCCTTGATGGGAGATACCTTTAGAAATACCCACCGTCCACCTCAAACTCCAAATCTCCTCACATCAACATATGATTTCGAAAACTATGAGTGGTCTTAGCTTGTCCCTTATCAAATGAACCTTTACCATGGCCTCATGAACTAATCAAGCCTTATCATAACCGGTCTCACCAACCTCAAACCATCTTATCGAGATCTGCACCTCCGCCCATAAATAGCCCTAACAAGGCACCGGATACTAGAGTGATAGTCAGTATTATAAGCAAACTCGATTAAGAGTAAATGATCATCCCAAATACCTTTAAAATGCATAACACATTCCCTCAACATGTCCTAGAGAGTATGGATTGTTCGTTTCGCTCGTCCATTCGCTTATGGGTGGAATGTCAAGGCTAAACTTAACTCCAATCCTAAGACCTTTTTGGAAAGACCTCAAAACCGAGAGGTAAACTACCTCAATCAAATAATGGACAAGGGTACCCATGAAGTCTGACCAGCTCCCGAATATATAATTTGGTGTAATAATTTGTTGAATTTGTGGTTTTTTCCGCTAGAGAGTGCTAAATTTCCTTCGTCAACTTGTCTACCACCACCCGAATAGAATCATAGTGTCAAAGGAAAATGGCGGTACTATAATGAAATCCATATTAATCTCTTCCAACTTCCAAGGGGAAACAGCACACTCCCGGGCACGCCTCCCAAACTCCTTTGATGCTCAACTTTCACCTCGCCGACAGCGGCACTTGGCTACGAATTCCCGCAATATCCTTCTTCATATCGTTCCACCAATATATTTCCGCACGTCATGATACATCTTGGTAGTATTCTGGGATTGATAGAATACCGGATCCATGCCTCTAGTACAATATCTCATCCTCAAATTATTGACATCCTGAACACTTAAATGATCTTGGTACCGCAAGACACCATCTCACCCTGGGAGAAAACCTCCACTTTTGACAACCACTTCCTTAATCTTTACTAAAATCGGGTCCTCATCTTGTCTAGATTTTACCTCAACCACCAAGGATAATTCCGATCCATTTTGCATATCAAGTGAGCTGTATGCTCCTCCTTGCTTCAAGAGTATATATGGATGTCATCAATGAACATAATCACGAACATGTATAAATATACTAACAACCTATACATTAGATTCATAAAAGCTGCAGGCTAACATTAGTCCAAAAGACATAACAAAAAGTCGTAGTTACCATACCAAGTTTTCATATAGCTGCCAGGATGTCACTTCCGAACTCCCGAGATTGTGATTCCCGAATCTCGGTGATCAATCTGAGAAGTAGTTGGCACCCGGGCCAGTAAAAAAATCATCAATCCCGGGTAATGGATACTCCTGTTTTGATGGTGACCTTGTTTATCACTCTATAGTCAATGCATATCCGAGGAGAACCATCTTTCTTCCAAACGAACAGATCGGTGCACCTATGTAGACTTACTCACTAATAAAACCCCTTATCTAACATATCCTTCAACTCTTTTAGCTCAGCTGGACCATTCTGTATGGGGAATAGATATAGTTGCGTGTCGGGAAGTTAGATCTATATAGAAATCAATCTCCCGCCTCGTGAGGGACACTTGGAAAATCATTAAGAAAGACCTCCGGATACCACGCATTTATTTGTACGCATTCAGATAGTTGGGGTCCTTAATTCCACGCCTTAACCTAAACTAGATGGTACATGCAACCCTTAGAAATCATCTTTTCGGCCTTAAGTTAGGAAATTAAATCGACCTACGCCAACCGAATTACTCCTCCCATTCTAAGACAGACTTTCCCGAAATCTAAACTCTACCGACTGGGTTCTACAATTAACCGAAGCATAGCATGCAAATAGTACCATGCCGAGAATAACATAAAATCGGCTCATGGCTAACTTATCAAGTTTGCCGAGGTGACCTTATGAAGAATCGAGATCAAGCATCTCGCTACACCCTTCTAGCTACCTGAGTCACCTAGCTTCAGAGCAAAATCGAGAAGGGCTCGATAAGACATCGGGACTAACTCCTAAGGTACCGGCTATATATGGTGTCCAAAGAGATAT
Organism: Datura stramonium; assembly: GCA_018107945.1. NCBI lineage: Eukaryota > Viridiplantae > Streptophyta > Magnoliopsida > Solanales > Solanaceae > Datura > Datura stramonium. The sequence goes on from JACEIK010001971.1 coordinate 75,451, forward strand.
GGTAGCCCCTGGATTTAACAATGCATATACATCAACATGAAAGACTCTCAACATACCTGACTACGTCTCGTGAGGCCTCGCTTGACGAGTGGCTAAGGTATAGAATCTATTCTCGGTGTAGCCCGCCAACTTTGCTAGTAGATGCCTACCGATGTGTCAGTGCATGGCAGGAGGGGCCGCCGAACCGAAGCCGGGCCCGGCCCGCAACTTAATCCTCGGGTCACATAGAGGGGACAATCTCTCGGGCATATGTACCCTACGCCACACCTTAAAAGAAGCTCCCGACCCCGCTAAACACCGTCTATGTGCCTCCGCCACACCCGTGACAAGCCGGGAATGCCGGAGTCCGCGGCCTACCGCTATGGCTCTTCAAGCCCGACGCTCTCCCTCTCTCGATCATGTATGGGCTCAGATGGCACATTTAGTGCCGAAGATGTTGGGGCCGATGGTTTCTAGTGGGTTCATCAAGGTTTGCCCACCACCGACTCTACCGAGAGAATCAGGGTCTCACGTTCTTTCCTTACGCCTCCCTCTCCCTCGAATGTGTCTCCTCCATATGCCTCTGTACAAAAAAATGTGAGGGAAGTCCATGTCTGATGCAGTATAGCCGTCCCGCAATTCTTGTCAAAATATCCCCGCCATACCATGCACAAATTATCTCACCCGCGCCGTTGGTCGGCCACTAACTTCGGGGAATACTTACACGCAAGTGAACTCAAGGGCGTACTTTGAACAAGCCATACTTCCTTTCTTCAAATTCACAAATTAATTGCTTTTTACTCCTCATTTCTCTAGGAAGAACTATTGAGGAATGCAACTTGAACTCCTCCCATGTGATCAAACCTCAAGCCCAAAGGACCCTATTGTCCTTCCACTCAAGTGAATTCAAATGTGCAACCCTTCAAATGGCAAGAGGCCAACTCGCGGTACTCAACACCACTCACCCCCATAACCTGGGTGATCTTGACAATCTAATCTATGAACTCATACGGATCCTCATCTACCTTGGACCCCAGAAAATTTGGGGGTTCATTCAAGAAGTCTCCCTGACTTTGGCCGCCGCCGCATTGCCATTTTTTTGAATATGTTCAAAGGCTTGCTTGGCCTAAGTACCAAGGCCTACGCAAGCATCCGAATGGCCAACTTAACATGAGCGGCTAGCCTGTGCCCGAGGGGCTCCCGAACCGGTGGGATGCATCGAGCTCATGACCATTTCCATCCTCGCTACCATCAGCCCATTCCTTCTTCCCTTCATCCTTCAAGAACCATGATTCTTAAATCACAAATAGCATGAATTAGAAGGATAGAAAGGATTTTCATCGCACGACATAGATCATTAAAGAAGGACACATTTCATAAAATGTCTAGTAGCCTATTCATCATATGTGTGGCGCGCTTCACACACATGAAAAGACTCTACCTAACGCTGCTTTTAGACTCCCTATGACACATGAACCTATGGCTCGGCTACTGTTTGTCTTGACCTGCCGTAGACTCGATCATATACACGGGATAAGGGACCCCGAGAGACCCCAAGTCAACCCATGGCATTAGGTGTACTACTAACTCATTCGGGCAACGAATAAAACATAATTATAACTCACAAACAGGTCTCATACCACGACACATAGAATAATATCCGGCTTTTACATACATATGTTGAAAGCTTCCTAGTCTAAACGGAAGTTGATGGACAAACCCCAACTAACTCAACAATAATGAAAATGAAATATGACATGAACTCGAAAGTCTGGTCCTCAAAAGATGAGACTCACCAAACACAAAAAGTTAAATTATGGAAAGCGATTACGAGCGAGGCCGACTGAGAGTCGTATACCTATGATATGAAACGATGCAAAGATAGAAAGTATGTGGTCAAGATGTGGGAAATGTACCGAGTATGAAAGAAATTATAAAAAAACAAAAAATTAAAAAAATTAAAAATATTTTTAATTATTTAATTTGAAAATATAAGTATTAATATATTATTAAAAAATGTAAGTATTTTTAATATTGTAATTTTTAAATCTTATCATGACATGATCATGCCTAGCTTTACAACATCATGACTTACTTGAATGAATCAAAGTTGAACATAACATTTATATCAAAAATCAAACAATGAGTCAAACCTTACTTTTAGAATATGCATGCATAAGGTAATCATCATAAGTAATGAAAATGCAACTGAAGATATAGAGAGTGGAGACTCAGCTACTTCAACCGATACTACTATAGAGCTTACGTGGTCACAACTATCACACTCAGAGTCATCCATAACCTTGCTAGGGCAATGGACGATACCATGATATCGGGAGACATGCTCAAAGGCCAATCAGCGAGGATAACACAAATGGAGGTCCCAACAATATAATGGTATCAACCTATGCTGGCGCGTAGCCTGGGGCATAGGTGATCGACCCTTAACCCACTCCTAAGTGCTAGACTCTTCTCCCAAAAACATTCAATTCTCTACCTCATATATAATGAAGCTCAAGATCATCTATTGACAAAGCTCAAGATGAAATCACGCATAACTCAACATCGTATAAAAATGAAACTCAATATTGTCTATTGATAAAGCTCATTTATGAAATCATGCATAGACTCGACATCATATGAAAATGAAGCTCAATAATGACATATGTACCAATTTATGAATTTATGCATGTGAGAAGCTTTATATTTAAATATGCCGGCTCAAATATAAGTGGGAGCATTCATTTACCCGGAGGTAAGCTATACATAGGAATATCTTAACTCAACATACTACAAGCTAACAAACATAAATTGGAGACTTCGCTCCCAAATAATGTGGTAAGCTCATTTCGTGAAAATCATTATTTTAAATCAAATACGTGTGCATTGCCTAAAGATTTATATACTTGAATCTACTCAACTCATTTGAAAACAACATCATAATCATGGTAGCTTCGAAACATGTTTTTCATCATTAAATCTCAACATCATCATTTCCTATTTCTATGAACTTCTCATCCATGGGCATGTTAGATTCAAAATTTTGAAAACAATTTTTGTTATTGAAAACAATTTAGAATCTACCAAGCTTATAATTCATAAATATAAATACAATCTTATCATACCCATGTATAGAAATTCTGTAGAATTATACAATTGGGTAAAACCCCATACTTGATAATAGGCATTTCATCATATTTTGATAAAAATTGGGCATGGGTTTTGGAAGGAAGCACTCACTCATACGTCTTTACATACCTTGGAATGGTGAATTCTAACACTCTAATTGCCTGCTAAGATTCCAATTGAACCCTTGAATGCAATTTGAATCACTTCTTCAATCCTTCAAACATGCATGCATGGGAAGAATAACTTAGAGTAGGCTTTTCCCTCTCAAAACCCCTCAAACTGAGCCTTAATGACGTTGCATGTGGCCCTCAGACTAGGAAATGACATAAATTCGTTATCGAATTTGCCGAAAGCCGATCTTGGGCCAAACAAGAGTGAACCAACTAGCCTTCGAAGATACCATGACCTCGTGGTATCTACCCGTTATGCACTTCCCACCTACACTTCAATTCAAACCACGAAAAAACAGACATTAATCAGAATCCAATGGGTCGTCAACTAAATGTTGTTTCCCAATCTCCGAAAATCCTAACACTTGTCTTCTAGTTGAATGCACCGTCGATGACCCATTTCTTAATCATACCATCGGGACACACAGACGTTCGCCCTAGGCTTCAATGGGACATTCCTTCGATCATTGTTTCCTACTTCTTAAACTCAGACACCAATTCCACGATCCTACCACGACTCGTTGTAAGATAAAACAGGACGTGTTTTCCACACGTCGTGTCCACTGCGAAAGTCCACTACCCCACCACGCCTCCTAACAATGGATCTTTTTCCATCACAATAGGCCATTCTAATACCCGTTGTTACCACTACCATCTTGAGTGACCTCACCATGACCACAAACGATGGCTCGTGGTTACTCACTCTGCCGTTGTACCCGTCGTCCTACAACTTTTCCCAACTTTCAAAGAGTTTTGCATTTTAGCTTCCTGTGTCTACTCCTAGGCACTTCCGAGGTATTACAATAGGGTTAGTGAATAGGTGTAATCATCACACCATGCCCAATACCTCTTCAATTCATAAAATTCTAGTTGATGAATTTATGGGGTTTTAACCCAATATGTGAATCCTGTAAGTATCAATCATGTGTACGATCTAAATAAGGTCTCTAATGTTGAGTTATGGTTAATGGGAATAATTTACAATGTTTTCAATTATAAATTATAAGCTAAGTCTTATAAATTATGATGCCCATCCATTAATGTTTATGAAAGTTGAGATCTTTTGATAAAATGTATTCCGCTACGAAGAGATGTGTATGATGAAAGTATGATTTTGAATTATCCATGTCCATGTTCATATTTTTGAATGATCAAGTCTATGTCAAGCATGTTTAAGTATTGGGCAATCCCATATGATCGGGTGCGTGTCATGATTTATCCAAATTTCATGTTAGCTTACCACATGGATTTGGAGTCTAGACTCCCACTATTTTTATCTTTTATGGTATGGCTTGAGCCCGAGGCTCCTAATGTGATGATTTTAGATTTATGCTTGTATGTTATGAGTCGCCTTTATTGGAAAAAACGATTGAGAGCATATAGATGTTTCTGGGAGTAGTGTCTAGCACCGAGTACGCTAAGGGTCATTCAACCCTATGCCTCAAAACTACGTGCCAACGTGCTATGTTTAGATTATTTGGGACCTCCCCGTGAGCTTCACTCCTACCCCATGGGGCCTTCAACTTCATATTGATATCATGGTAGCGCCCTTAGCCGTAGCAAGGCTTTGGATGGCTCTCGCCAACTTGAGTATTAGTCGGGACCACGTAGCTTTATCGTGGTAATGTCCGCAGGCGACGAGTCTCCCATTGTTCCTCATGATTTAAGCTATGCATGTTCATCATTATTTTATTATAAGCTTTCAGATTGGACCGAATTTTAGTTTTACTTATGACTATCAATTATTCAAATTTTTAGTCATTCGATTCAAGTATTTAAATTATGTTTTCAGATAATAACATGCAAGCACTACTCTCAAAATTTTATGATGAAATGTTTTTATATTTTTTATATTGTTTGTTTTTTGTTTTTGGGGTTTTTTTTTTTTTATTAATTGATTAATTTCTCGGTACATTCCACGAATTGACCGCATACTTTTTTTGTTGTATCATTTCATGATACAGTTTCGTAATTCGGGCCCTCGTCCCGCGCAGCGAATTCGCATGAGTATTTTCCGCCTCTCAATTGGTGATTCCTTAAACATCCCGAGGGCCTTTATAAATTCTATTGAGTATTGGCCTGTGGATCGTAGAGAGTTAGTTGGGGTCTTGTCCTATCCGTCAATAGTAGAGGCTTTTCAAATATAGCATGTATTCATTACCTTGTGTTATGTATTTAGGGTGTTATGATATTTGCATTTCCGCTTATTATATATGTTATACTTCCGCTGATTATGTTGAATTCAGATGTCATGTTCATGTCATGGTCGAATTTTGGAGCCTGGGGCTTCTTATCCAATGTCTGATCTCCGCCTGCTCGGGTCGTGGATAATTTCTCCATCATTTTCTACCATCACCTCTCATTTCAAACACACCACATAGAAGAAGAAAGATATGGGCCTACCTTAGAAGAAAGTTCTAAGTTTCACAATTTCTCTCTTTACCACTCACTTTATTTTCATGTGTTCTCGATTTTCATCATCGATTCTTGAGCTTTCGTGATATATGCAGACGAAAGCAATCATGATATCTTATGCTTCCATGACCCATGTTTTCTACTTCCCATTACTTATTGTCATGATTCATGATGAATTAAAGGATTATGGGTGTTGTGGGTAAGCTTGAAATTGCAAAATTAATTGGGTAGGAAGTATTGTTTCTTGATGTTATGCCTTTTGCATCTACTATTATGCTTTGAAACTTTAGTCGGGGGTGAATTCTAATAACTCACTTGCTTTAGATGCATTATGGCTCGGGATGATAGATAGGTTGACTTCTTCTAAGGAAAAATCATCAATTCTTCTTTATATTTTTAATATAGATGAAAATGTGATAAGGTGGGCAGAATAGTGTAAAATGTGAAATTGGCTTGTTGAATATGCGAGTAGAGTGGTTTACTCAATGTTTCCCGATGATAAACGGGGTAACGTCCATCTTAATTGGAATCGTTGAGTTGTCCAAAATGGTCATGATTGTTGTTGGTATTGTTGTTAAATCTTTCGGGAAGTCCGAGTACCCGTTAGATGTTAACATGGCTCATGCTAGGAAAAAGTTAAATAAAGAGCATTAGATTTATATATAGGCACCGGCCGACACTTTCATGTCAGTGAATTTGATTCTCGTGAAATGGTGTTGTAACATAGGTTTAGGTTGAGCTTCGGCCGTTTCCTAGATTGCACTCGCGAACCGGCGGATTGCCATCCGCAAAATGCAGGTGCAACCGTACCTGACCAATTTTGTTAATTTTTTTTTCCTCACACTTGCAACGCACCTTGCCTAGAAAGTTGTGGGGTCCCAAACTCGCGAAATGAAGGTGTGGCACATGTTTCTAGCTTTTTGAGATGGTTGTTCCATATTTTTGATGTCAATCTTTTCTATTTCTCATTAGCTTAGCATAGTCAGTTTTTACTACCCTTAATGAAAATGCAAAAAGATTTTAGTTAGTTTAATCTTTCACTCACATGGTATTGTAAGAATATGCATCCTCCGTGCGTCGTGGATAAGGGAAAAAACTCGATGGGAGTTGACACATCTCGTGCAAGAAGTAGGAGACCTTGAGAATCTCCGACTTTATTTTGGGTTAGCCAGCATGGAGGCCTTCTATATCTCATTCAAGGACAGGAGGGTATCGTATGGAAATAGGCCCTTGATATGGACTCTTTCAAAGATGACTTCTATATGGCCGAACAATTCAAAATATGAGTCCGAGCCTTTCACCGCCCTGACCCCTATTTCCCTAGAGTTGGTGATGGATTTTATTCCTCCTATAGGGCATGACAGGATCTCCTAAAGCAAGAAGGCCCTATGGAATCAATGCCTCGTTTGCCTTCTATGTTTGTGAGGGGCCTAGTGCGCATCACTCCCCGAAAAATCAATGCCTTTTATTGGGAAAATCAAGTGCGTCCTAGCTTTGGGTGTTTGATTAAGAGTGGCATATAAAGGGAATCAATATACATGGGTGGTAAGTATGATTACATGTGCCGCCACAATAGTGCTATGAAGGGGGGATTCATCACCATGATCTAAAATTGAAGCTAGAATGTGGCTGGGACTCCGATGCGCCCACATCATTCCCTCTCCTCCAAAACACAACACATGTTCCAATCGAGAAAGCCATCCTCGTTGCATGTATCATTGATAGAATTCACATTAATGTGGGAGAGATCATTGCCGAGAAATTCAAGAGAAAAGCTAGAAAATAGGCCAATTCTATGAAGTACCCAGTCCTTATTAGCTTGCTACGCTTACAAAGCCAAATCGCCTTTATTTCGCCAGCTAGATAAAACACTATAAAGGGAGTTACCACTTGGCTGTAAAGAAATACAAGGATGGTCCAACCTTTAAAATGCCGAAGTTGACTTGGGAAAGAGTGCTCCTCATCCATTATGCTATCTCGGCGAGGCCCCTATTTAACCTATGGCCGGGATAGCGTGTTCTCCACCGAAGATGGTCTTCTCAGTTTCACAAATGGATCATGCTCACAAGGGTAAACTAGAAAGTTAGCCAAAGCTATCACTTCCTTGATTCAAATAGACTCTTAAAAAAGCTATGGAAGTCAGGAGTTCAACAAGATGGGTAGGTTGTGTGCCTGGGGGTGGATGTGCTTGAGAATGAAGTGTGGCCTTAAAGGAAGAAGTGGATGAGTGTCACGTCCCTAACATAAGCTAAGAGAGACATTGACAATGAACCCCGAGAGACTCCAATTCAACCCATGGCATGAACATAGAAGCCAGAGCATACAACAAGCTTAGAAACTCGATAGAATAAAACATGCTTAAGCGGAAGCTTATTATTGCTTCCTATACATATCAATCTAAAACAAACTCAACACTAACAAGCTGATTTTCCACATATTTCAAAAGCCTCTAACATAATCGATGAGTCACGGGATAGCATCCTCAACTAGCCTGACAAGAGTCTAAGTAACTAAAATAACATAAAATGATCAACTAAACGTCCTTGTAGGATGAGGACTCACCACCGCTAGCTAATCAAGACTCGAGGAGGGAAGGTGACTAATTGTGCAACAGATCGAACACTCCTGGAATTCGTATCATTAATGATACATCATAGAGTATATGATCGCACTTGCAATGTACTACATATGCAAGGTAAGTAAAAGGACAGAATGAAATACATAAGAGTTCATAAGTATAGGAAAATATGAACATTAAGTGAATATCATAATATAAACATGACGGCTCAAGGCTTTTCAAACCATTAATAATCTAGTCATAATCATAGTCATAAGAGAAACCTTATAAAACAAAACTTGAGCCAAAATAACATAAACATGAAATCACAAATCATGAGGAACAATAGGATAACTCTTCTTAACCAACACCATCATGATAGAGCAATATGGCGATGCCCCAACTATCTTGCTCAAGTTGGTAGAGTCGCCCCGTACTTTTCATGCAAGGGACGTGTATGATGTAATATCATAATTGGGAATCCATGAATACATATACCTATGGTTGCATATAGTTCTGAGACCACGGGATTTACCTGAATGCCGGCCCACTTCCGATGCTAGACACTTCTCCCAAAAACATGCGCATGAGGGCTCATATAGTATTCGTGAAATCATTAATGAAGTTCATCAACAAATAAAGCGTAACATACCTTAAACACATGAGTAGCCATGAATAAGGGCCCGTGAGCTCCGCCAAAAGTCATAAATTCCTAAATCATGTAGAATATGCATACTTGTGAAAATTCAAATACTTAACATTCATAAGTCCATGAAGAGCACGGAAAAGAAATCATATCATAAATAATAATTTCATTAGGCTTAGGAAGATTAAAATCATAATAGAATCATAACTTTACTTTTCATGAAACTTTTCATAATTGGGCATAGATTGAATTAGATTAGAAATCATAAAATTTATAAATAGCTTTGTGTAGGTTAAAGAAAGATTTAAGAAATTATAAATTAAAAATTTAAAACATAAAGGTAATTGTCCCATTATCAAATCAAAGAGAATCCCTTGAAATTAAGGTTAAAACCCCATAAGATCACCAAATTTACTTTAATACTTGAATTCATAAACGTAGAGGGGAATTTGGGGTATGAGAGGAAGAGGAATTATCATTCACAACCCTACATACTGCACCCGATCTTGACTTCCCTTGAAAGCCCAAAGGATTTGGAGAAGAATTTGTAGGGTTCTAGGCTTGTTCTTCCTTTAGAATTCCTCTAGTTTGTACGCATGGGGAGTGGAATGGATTGGAATAGATTTAACCCCCTTAAGAATCGCCTAATCTGAGCTTAAAACGACGTAGTATAGAGATTAGAGCTTAGGAATTATGAAATTTCCCTAATTAAAATGCAATAAAATTACACACTCATGTGTTCCACGACTCGGCCCTACTTGATAAACCAATGGGTCGTGGGTTTCCTCCCGTTATGGCCTCTCGATAAATCCGTAGTTTTGAAATTTTCCCCATGAGTCACACCATGACTCATAACTCATCCTACGAGTCGTGTGGGATGCACTATTATCATAACTAGGAGAAATCTCGCTCCTTCCTATGGGTGGAAGTAACGATTTTGTCCCTTAATATGGGTCGTGCATTTGACGAGTCGTACCTTCCTCTCCTAATTCACATTCCGTATCCAACCTAAGACTCCTTACGCCAATTAGTCGTACTTTAACCTACGTGTCGCTACTGTGCTCGTTGTTACCAATCCTTCCCATATAACCGCAAACCACTAGTGGTTCCTATGACTGTGAGTCCATCCTACGACTGCACTCATTAGTCATCCCGAGTCAAAATTGCACATTTTATCTTCTTTCCCATTTTAAACTCGAAATGTCTTAGGCATTTAGGGGTATTAAAATATCTCCCCTTTGGAATATTCGCCCTGTATGTTGGGTAAACATATCAATCACTAAGGAAAAACCTCTCATCCCAAATACTAGTCATCTAGAGTTGAATGATAGAATGATCGGATCTCAATAAAAACATATAAATCAGCCGAATTCATGAATCACACACATACATTCATTGACATAAAAGAAACCGGAAATCGTATAAGCGAACATGAAATCAATAGAGTACTAATGAAACCGATAACTCAAGTGCCGGAACTTAACTTAAGGAATAGATGCGGTATTTAGCCATCATCATATATGCTTCTTCTTCAAACGTAGCGCCCTCAATATGTTGATTTCCCACAAAACCTTTACGAAGCTACTTCTTTGTTTTTAGCCCGAATCCCACCCATCAAGAATCTCAATCGGCACCTCCTCATAGCTAAGATATCCCCGACACCCATGCTCTCCACCTAATAACCAAAGTATGATAGCCTGCCACCCTTTAAAAGCGACATATGGAAAATTGACAAAGATCAAGCCAATTCCGAGGAAACTCTAAGTCATAAGCCACCTTGCAAACAAGTCTCACAATCTGGTACAAGCTAACATAACGAGGACTAAGCTTCCCCTTCTTATCGAACCTCATCACTCTTTTCATGGGAGACACCTTCAAAAACACCCAATCATCAATTTCAAACTCAAGTTCTCTACTCCTCACATTCGCATAGGACTTTTCGCGACTGAAGTTGTTTTCAACCTTCCTTTATTTTAACTTTCTCCATAGCCTAATGAACCGAATCGTCCTATCAATGTAGCTTAACCAACTTCAAACCAACAAATAGGAGTTCTACACCTTCACCCATAAAGAGCCTCAAACAGAGCGCATTTGAATGATAGAATGGTAACTATTATTATATGCAAATTCGATGAGAGGTAAAATGATCATCCTAACTATCCTTGAAATCAACGACACATGCTTTCAACATTTCCTCAAGAGTCCGAATGGTTCATTCACCCTAACAATCTATTTTATGGGTGAAAAGGTAAAATAATCTTGATCTAAGTATCGAGTCCCCTTCGAAACGATCCCAAAACTCGGGAGGTAAATCAGATAATTTATCCGACATGATGGACAAGGGCACTCCATGCAACCAAACCAATCCCAAATATACAATCCTGGCATATTCTCCGTTGAATCGCAGTTTTAACCGGTATAAAATGAGCGCCTTAGTCAACCTACCAAAATCACCCATATGGAGTCATATCACACGAGTACGAGGCAACCCTCAGAACAAGTCCACATTGATTTCCTCCCACTTCCAAAAGAAGGACGCTAATGTCTTTAAGTGCACCGACAGGCCTTTGATGCTCAACTTTCACCCGTTGACAATTCCCGACTCTTAGCCACGAACTCGCTATGTATTTTTTCATGCCATTCCACCAATAAACTTCCGTAGGTCACTGGTGACATACCAGGCACTGGATGTATGGAATATCTAGGAACCAGCGAGGCTCATGCAACATCCGCCTCCTCAAATCATCAAATAACCGGAACACACAATGACCCCGATATCGTAGTACACCATCTCCCTATTGGAGAGAAAACTCTACCTTTGATTCATCAACAACTTCCCTTCAACTTTACCAAAATAGGATCCTCGCTTTTCTAGCCTCAATTCAATCACCAAGGAAGATTCCGATCCATTCCGAACAATGGCACTACAACTCCGTCGGGCCCAATAAGAAGAACTCCTTGTCATGCAAGCTGAGGCATATCCTTCACTAACTCTTTCCTCTCCTCATCTACATGGGACACACTCTCCATAGAAATCCCGTTATGAGTGTTCACTCACACCGCCCTTGCCGATGATAAAGTATACTCATATCATAATCCGAAGAAGCCCCAACCAACTTTGAAGTAGATTTAAATCCTTCTTGGTAAACATGTACGTATAGCTTTTTGTCCGTAACACATCCATATAGACCCCATATGATAGTGTCTCCAAATCTTCAAAGAAATACTACCAACGCCGCTAATGCAAGGTCGTTAGTTGGATAGTTCCTTTCATGGACTTTCATCAAATTACTGGGAAGCATAGGTTATAACCTACCACGCAACATTAAAACACAACCAAGGTCAACTCTGAGGCGCTCAACAAACCACAAACCCATCTGGGCATTCTGTGCAGAGTCAACACTAGTGCCGAGGCGAGTTGAGTATTCAACTCTTGGCGCTCCTTCTCACAGGACTCCGACCCTTGAAACTTTACTTTCTTCCGGGCCAACTTAGTCAATGGAACTGCAATGTATGAAAACCCTTCCGCATAAACCTCCAATAGTAGCCATCTAAGCCCAAGATACTCTTGATAATTGAAGGATTAACTAGTCTAGGCCAATTTCAAGATGCATCTTCTATCTTTTGAGAGTCCAATTCGTATACCCTCACTTGACATCACATGACCAAAAAATGCTACCGAGATGAACCAAAACTCACCCTTGCCGAATTTAGCATACAACCTGCCAATCCTTAAGAGTATATAGAACTACCCTCAAATGAGCAAAGATGCTCCTCCTCGTCTCCTTCCGAGAGTATATGAGAATGTCATCTATGAACACAACGAACATGTCCAAAACGAGCTTGAACACCGTTCATCAAATCCACGTAAGCCGTAAGTGTATTCGTTAGTTCTAAAGACATAACTACAAACTCATAGTGAGCATACCGAGTCCCGAAGGCTGTCTTAGGGATGTCACTCTCTCTAGCCCCGAGCCGATGATATTCGACCGAGGTCTATTTACAAAACACTTGGCACCCCCCGAAGTTGTTCCAACAAGTCATCAATTATGCGGAGGGGATACCCTGCCTCTTGGCGATGACCTTGTTCAACTACTGATAGTCAATGCACATCCGAAGGGAAACCATCCTTCTTCCGGTGATAAAAGAGTATTGGTGCAAAGCACATGGGGATTTTGTAGGTCTGATGAAACCCTTGTTTGAGAGTAAACCTTCAACACTGTTCCTTCAACTCCTTTAGCTTAGTTGGATCAATTCTATAAGGAGGAATAGATATAGGCTGCGTATCAAGAAGAAGGTCGATGCCAAAGTCGATCTCCCGCTCGGGAGGAATTCCCAGTAGATCATCTGGAAACACTACTGGATATTCACACACTATAGGAACTGACTGGATAGTCAGGATTTTGGATGTAGCATTATTTACCCTAACTAGATGGTACACAACCTTTAGAGATTATTTTTCTAGCCTTAAGGTAGGAAACAAAGTGACCTACGGGCATAGCTGAACAACCCTTCCACTCTAGGACTGGCGCACCCAAAAACCGAAACTCTACCCCACGGGTTCTGCAATTTACTGAGGCATAACATGCATGTAGTGAATCCATGAAAAAGATAACATCGAAATCTACCATGGCTAGCCCTACTAAATCTGCTGAGCTGACTTTTTGAAGGACTGTGACAGGGCAATTTCCGTACACCCATCGAGCTATAACTAAATCACCAACTAGAGTAGAGATTGAGAAGGGTTCTGATAGGATTTTAGGACTGACTCCGAAACTGCTAGCAATATTGGGTGTTACAAAACACAAAGTATCCCCTTGTTCTAACAATGCATATACATCAAACTGGAATACTCGTAACATACCAGTGACCATATCTGGTGAAGTCTCTTGCTCCTGACGAGATGCGAGGGCATAAAACCTATTCTGGTGCTGACCACCACCTGCATTAGTGGATGCACCCTTCTGAGCTGGGCATGCAAGTGTTGTTGCTGAACAGGTAACCTGAGTATGGCCCCTACCATCACCCTACTTGGCCAATAAACACTCCCTACACTTGTGCCCGGATCTACCACACCCAAAGCAAATATCTCATCCAATCAAGCACTCCCCAATGTGATTCTTTCCATACTTCCCGTATATCGAAAATATACGCTCTACCTACATGCTCCTCTACCCCTAGATCCTGATGCTCTTGTCCTCTGACCACTCCACAATCTAGATGGAGCACTAGCCGATGATGGCGCTGGAGCTAACAAACTTTGATAGAACTATTGACGTTGTCCGCCTCCCAACCTCAGCTGGTTGAACCCAAAACTATCTGTCCTGGCCCTCTTCGCCTCCCTCTCCCTAAAATGTGCTTCCTCCATCTGCTGGGCATACAAAACCAATCAAGGAAAGTCGATGTCTTGATAAAGCATAGCTTTTCTACAATCCTTGGCAAGGTAGTCCGCTACTCCATGCACAAACCTGCTCACCCGAGCTCTCTTCTCAGCCACCATCTCCAGTGCATATTTGGACAAGCCGGTGAACTCTAAAGTATTCTGCTAGACCGTCATATTATTCTGCCTCAGGTTCATAAACTCAGCTGCCTTGTTCTCCCTCATCTCACGGGGGGAAAATCCATCCAGGAATGTGGTGAGGAACTCATCCCAAGTAATGGGACCCGCTCCAACTACTCAGCTATGCTTCCACTGTCTGAACCAGATATGATCAACCACTTTCAACTGAAAAGAGGCTAGGTCTGCACACTTCTCCCCTATCACCCCATAATATGGGTGATCTTTTGGATCTCATCAATAAACTTGTGTGGATCCTCGTCCACCTTCGATTCGAGGAACTCCGAAGGGTTCATCCTAAGAAAGTTCCTGACTCTTGCAGCCACCGCATTCCCATTCTGGAGAACATGTGCTACGACTTATTGGTTGACCTGGGCGGTCAATGCCAGTACCAACATATGGATTCCTACCCTAAACTCTCCGTTGGCAACCTGCTCGGGTACATGATCCTCGAGGGATGGTGGGGCCTGCAGGTGCAAATCCCCATTGCCATTCTCATGGCCATTTCCTTTTCCGTTTCTTCTTCTATTAACTCAGCGAGGAGGCATGATTCTTAAAATACGTATATAAGGAATTAGAAGGATAGAGAGACATTCCATCACATGACATAGATCATGAAAAAAGGGAAGTTTTCCTAAAATATCTCGTAGCCTATTCGTCATAAGTGTGGAATGCTTCACACCAAAGAAAAAGACTCTACTTAACATGACTTTTCGAAAACCTAGGACACCTCAATACTTAATGCTCAAATACCAAGTTTTTCATGACCAGAGCATAAGCCCGAACAAAGACACGAGAAAAGGAACCCCGAGAGGGTCCAAGTCGACCCAAGCATGAACTTAGTGGCTCAGCCTATACAACAAGCTGAAACTCATACAATGAAACATGATTAAGTAGAAGTCTGCATACATATCAATCTAAAACAATGTAAACCCTAACAAGCTGATTTTTCTATATATTGTCTGAAAACCCTCTATAACTGATAAGATGAAGGGACATCATCCCCAAATAGCTCGATAAGAGTCTATAACTGAAATAACATAACAATGATAAAACTTAATGTCCTCGAAGTATGAGGACTCACCACCGCTATCTAATTAGGACTGGGGGGGAAGCAGGACTAATGGTGCGGCTGAGACTGATCCCTCGGTCCTGTAACATGAAATGATATAGCATAGAGTGTGCGGTCAGTACATGAAATTTACTGAGTATGCAAGGTAAGTAAAAATGGATAGTTAAAATTACATAAGAATTCATAAGAGTAGGACAGTGTGAACATGAAGTAAATATCATATTATTAACATGAGGGCTCAAGGTTTTCAAACCATTAATAATATAATCATAATCATAGTCATAAGAGAAACCTTATAAAAACATAACATGAGCCAAAATAACATAAACATGACAATGCACAAATCATGAGGAACAATGGGAGAACTCGTCTTAACTGACACCATCACGATAGAGCTTACATGATGCCCCAACTATCTCGCTCAGGTAGGTAGAGTCATCCCAGGCTTGCTAGGAAAGGGACGTGCATGATTTGATTTCACAAGGGGGAATCCATGAATACATATACCTACGGTGGAACGTAGTTCTGAAACCACAACGTTTACCTGAATGCGGGTTCTACTTAGTGTTGGATACTGCTCCCAAATATATGCACATGAGGGCTCATATAGTAATCATGAAATCATTCATGAAGTTCATGGACAAATAAATTGTAACATACTTGAAATACATGATTAGCCAAGAATAAGGGCCCGTGAGTCGGCCAAAAGTCATAAATTCCTATATCATGAAGAACATGCATACTTATGAAAATTCATATACTTGACATTCTTAAGTCCATGAAGAGTACTTGAAAAGAAATCATATCATAAATCATAACTTCATAATATNATCATAACTTCATAATATAGGCTTAGGAGGATCAAAATCATAATAGATCATAACATTACTTTTCATGAAACTTTGCATAATTGTGCATAGATTGACTAGGATTTGAAATCCTAAATATTATTATCAATTTATATGTAAAATATTCCCATAGATCTTAATAAAACATTTAAAACTTAAAGGGAATTGACCCATAATCAAATAAAAGAGAATCCCAAGAAATTGGGGTTAAAACCCCATAAGATTTCCAAATTTACTTTAATACTTGAATTCATGAACATAGAGGGAGATTGGGGCATGAGAGTGAAGAGGGAATCTCATTCAAAACCCTTCATACCTGGGTAATCTGATCTTACACTCTCCCTTGAAAGCCCAAAGGATTTGGAGAAGAATTTGGAGGGTTCTAGGCTTGTTCTTCCTTTAGAAATCCTCTAGTTTACAGGCATGGGGAGGGAATGGGTTAGAATAGATTTAACCCTCTCAATACTCCCATAATCTGAGCTTAAAACGATGTAGTTTAGGGCTTAGAAACTTAGAAATTACGAAATTTCCCTAATTAAAATGCAGGAAAATTACACACTACCAGGAACCACCACTCGTCCTACGGATCATACCTCGATCCAATATGTCCTTGTTTCCTCCAGTTGTGGCCTATGATAAAACCTGAGTTCTGAACTTTTCCACGAGTCACACCATGACTCGTACCTCCATCCAATGAGTCGTTCGATCCATCCATTATCATAACTGGTAGAAATCCCCTGCTCCTTCCTTCAGGTGGAAGTAACAATCTGTGGTTCCCTACCATAGGCTATACCACGAGTCATACCTTCCCTCCTGACCATTCTAGTACACACCTACGACACCTACCAATGAGTCATGCCTTCAACCTATGGGTCGTTACCAGGCTCGTTGTTACCACTCCTTCCAACATAACTACAAACATGAGTGGTTCCTACGAGTCGTAGGTCCTTCCTATGAGTCATATGTCCCATCAGTCATCTGAAGTCAAAATTGCAATTTTTTCTGTTGTTCCCATTTAAAATCCTAAGTCTAGTGTTAGGTACTTCCTGGGTATTGCATAGAAGTAGGGGGATGATACCACCCATGGATATTAATTTAAACATATTGCCAGCAGGACATGATGCACTTGTTGCAAATAAAAGTCCCCCAAATGATGGTGTGTGGGCACAGTCCATCTAAAGGTATGGGAGCCGAGGGGGTGCGTCATAGTTAATTACATTTCCCCAAGATGCTTACTGTTAAATAGATCGCCACCCTGGGTGACCCTCACTAGGTACCTCCCATTTACTCTTACCATGAGAGCAAGACCCTTCTGGATTGCTGGGTAGTCATGGAAAACAACTAGCACTACCACCTGATCCGTTTATGCCCTCTTTATCAGAGACAGCTTCTTTTGCACTTCCCATGATTGACCCACTCATACTACTCTCTAGATCATACAGGGAGTCCTCCTACTCTTTGTTTTTCTAAAAATGCCTTAGGGACAATACATGATTTTTCTTTTGGAGTTAGACGCCCTTGTCCGGCTTGATATCTAATGTATTGAAACATGTGTTTGGATGCAATGTGACAAATGCAGCCCTCGTCGGGATTGTTTTGAAATATCTATCTTGTTCTAATCATGTGAGTAGCTTTGCAATCGCCTTTTGTAGATAGTAGATACCAATAAATTCCAAGAGTTTTCGTTATACCACGGTTCTTTCCTAAGGACTGAATATTGTTTTTCTTTTTGTGTGTCAAGCCGGATGACATTTCCCTATGATAGGTTGAGAGGCGTCCTTAATGTAAAATTACTTGTCATTGAGTCATTGTTGCACTTCATTTAATTTGTACCACCAAAAATTTTTTTTTATTAAAAAGGGGCTTGAAGCTGAGCAATTGTATATTCCTTGTTTGGGTTATAATTTGAAAAATGAATATGCAAACGCAAAAATTCCTTGTGTAAGTCATATCTTTGAAATGATTGTGAAAATATAAATTAATTGAATTCCTTAGAATATGATGCCTTGTGTAGTGAGATGTTTTACTTAATTCTTGTGTATGCATATTGTCTAGAACTTGCCCCGAAGGTAATTCAAGATGAAATCCTAGATGTAATTGCACTTGAAAAATGACCTTAGGCTTTATTTTGACTAGTCACTTCACCATCAAATGACCTCCTTGAACATCAACCTTTGTTAACCCTGTTCAGTCTTGAGTTTTTTTCTTGGCAACCACCTTACAAACCTTATACCCTTTTGAATTCTCTTTGTTGGCACCCTGTCCTCCCTAATTCCTAGTGATTAAAGAAAATGGGGCTTAAGGCCCAAGAATTGAGGGTGGAAAATGAAATGAGACGTAGGAAAAAGCCTAAGTTTGGGGGTGTGCAAGAAAAAGAGGAATAAGCTTCTACCTGAGGTAGCAGTGATGTCGCCCAAGCACACGCAAGTACACATGGTCGTCAAGTAATATAGGACAGTGAAGTCCCGATTGTAAATCCCTCAAAGACTTGTGGGATTAATTGCTCAAGATTAACACTTTATTTCACAATTCTAATAAACACAGATAAAAATAGGGAATCATTTGGAGATTATACTACTAAAACTTGAAAGGCAAATTAACTAATGGATTGATTGCTTTTTTCATAAATGTTGTAATTAAAATAATGATGAGAATCTAGGGTCTTATCACTTTCGCTTTTATGTTGAGTTTTAGGATTTTATTACGGTAGACTAATTCCTCCTAAGGTTGCTAGTTACAAGTAACTATCCCATTTCTTTCCATTCTCTCGAACATCCAAGAACTATTCATGAACCCTAATGCCTATATCTCTATGATTGCAAAAGAAGCATAAGATGACTATTGTGGCTACCTGTATTCAATTGAACAGGATTGAAGGGTATATTCCTATCCTCGACAATGAAATCTATCTTAGACCCATTGGACCAGAGTTGAAACCTATTCTGCAATTACTATTAACCCTTTTG
This sequence comes from Datura stramonium, assembly GCA_018107945.1. Classification (NCBI taxonomy): domain Eukaryota; kingdom Viridiplantae; phylum Streptophyta; class Magnoliopsida; order Solanales; family Solanaceae; genus Datura; species Datura stramonium. The sequence continues at coordinate 94,790 of JACEIK010001971.1, forward strand.
GTTCTCTCTCCCGAGTACAACCAAAAGCCAAGTGATCAAACTAATGAATAAGAAATGAAAATAAGCAAGTATAAACAACTTTTAATGAACAATTAAGAACTAGCATAAACAAACTTTCAAACATCAACCATCTGCTATGTGTATGCTTTGGAAGAAGCTTGTACAGTTTTGGAAGGGGTTTTCATTGATCAAAAGAAGAATCTACTTCAACCGATATGCCCTCAAAACCCTATAACCAAAGTTTAGCCACTCATGTTCAAGAGAAAATTTAAAGCATTCATCATTCGAATCAAAATCATAAGTTAAAGAAGAAACCTAAAAAATGAACTTGTCTCTTTCTCAAAGAACTGCATCCAAAGTGATCAATACGATCAATAATTTCAAAAAAAAAATTCTAGATGTTATATTTGGAAGCATGGGTTCTAATGACTCTTTTTTCCTTGAGAAGTGCCACTTTTAAACTTGAAAATCCATCTCGGATAGCACATGGCGCGACGCACCATCTTTTGCACCAAAATTTTAACTAGAAATTCTTCTGAAGTTTCGTCTCTAGCATGCTGCACCAGCAAATGCAACAAGGTATTAGTGAAATTTTCTGATGTTTTAATTCTGGCGCGCCGCTCCATCCAACGCACCAAAGTATGGAAAAAATTTCCTAAGTACGAAATGCTTTTAACGCGCCACTACACTCATTTCGCCAAGGTTTTGAGAAAAAATTCCTAAGAAGTTAAGGTCCTAGCGCACCACACCACCCAATGCACCAACTTGAGCACAATTTTTGCTAAATTTGGGGGGTCTGGCACGCCATGCCAACTTCTCGTCAGGCCAATTTTTACAAACACACATGTTAGCTCATAAGACACACATAAACATGAATTCATGCATTTCATAAGGATTGAGCACTCAAAAGAAGGTAAAATATGTGTAAAAACATGGCAAATGGGCATAAGAATATGCCCAACATCATCATCCTGCACTTAATCCATTGTTCATCCTCGAACAATCCTTACTTACGTGCATAAACACATCTTTTTTCTCACCACTTGTTTCCTTATATATCCTTACCCAAGAAGCTAGCATAGAGTGCATGCATCAGTGGTTCATCAATTTGTAACAACTCATATCTAGCGCATATAGAAGTTTTCACATTCAACACTACATAGTCTTTATAGATGACTCATCTTTTAAAAAATGGGCCAACATGATTAAGTATAAAAAATACAACACATAGTAAATCGACTTTTGTCCATCTTATGCCCTCATTTAATTATTGATGTTCCTCCCCTAATATCATCAGTTAAAGCTTGGAACATAATAAGAAAGAGATACTCACTCTAAGAATTGATGTATCATACACATGCAACATACCATAAGCTTGCCCCTCTCGTACATTTAGACTACTTAGTTGATTCAATAAGAGTAAGATTATAAGAACTTTTCCTGGTTTTAATGTCGGCGAAGAGACGAGTTGCAATGATTTTTCTTTAGTAGTGGCTATCAATCCTAAGCACTTTAAGTCAGTTTTTCTTATCCACCTCTTTTTTCAATGCTCACCATTTTCTTTCACTAATTCCCTTGTCTTTTCTCATGCCCCTTTCTTGCTATTTTATTGTTACTTTCTACTTATAAGTTCACAAGAATGACCAACTATTAAAATCTTTTTCACTTATGTTCTAGCAGCAAGTAGCAACATCTTTCTGTTTTTTTTGTGGGCACCCCTCCTCTATCTTAATTGTCAAAGTGCCTCAGAGTATCTTTGGATCAAAAATTCTGAAGGTTTGACAACAAATGGGATTAGGTTCGTTGGTGGCTAAAATGAAAATTAAGACTTGAATCTGAAAGGGTTTAACTAGGGATAGTTTTAAAGAAGGTACAACAACAATGGACAAATTGGGTTTTTTGAAAGAAACGCATTAATCACATCCTATTTTATGGGCAACTAGCTATCCTAGGCACACTTAGGAAAGTTCTAAATGTTACATTATATACAAAACACTATAATTAAAGCTCACCTCTCATGGCATCATGATGTTAGCTGGTTTCATATGGCTAGATATCCACACAACCATGTTGAATGAAGCTACAATTATTGAGCCCTAAGATTGTTTTTAGTCAAATTAAAGAACCTATGTGTCTCTCAAGGATTTTGTTTACTTCTTATGCATTCAAGATGACCACTTCAATGCATCTAGCATAGATTCTAAGTGGAATATCAAAGAGCACATAAGTTGTAGTTTTGACTCCATCCTAAAAAATAAAAAAATTGTGACTAATTTTCCCTTAAGATGGTCGTCATCCATCTATCATCAGGAAGGGTCACTACCTCTATGAAAACACTACAAATGACTCTTAATTAACAAAACAAACTAAGTAGAGGCGATCACATGATAAGAAACAAAGCAATCTATATTCAAGTCATCACCATTACTAGCTATTATAGACCATGGTTTTATCAATCATAATATCAGCTACCAACATACAGAATGACAACTAATGCTACAACCCACTACATATTCAGCAAAGAAGGAATAAATAGGAAATCTATTTCCTCCACCCCACACTTAAATAGTTCATTTTCCCCAATGTACACACAATCATATCATGTAGGGAGAGAAAGAAAACTTCCTTGCCTCTAAGAATAGTCGTCATCATCAGGATTATACTCCTGATCATCATCATCATCATCCTCACCCTCAACCTGCATGGCTCTTGTGGTGACATCATCTTTCTCATTATCGTCAATATCATAAATATCATAAATTGACACTGTGGCCTCATCATCATATAGAGGCTCCTCAAAAGCTAGTCCCACTCTACACATCAGCATCGCACTCTCAGTGAGTGGGTATCGTTCATTCAGTGCTAACATCTCCTCATTGGTGGCTGATATGCCTCCAATCTTCAACTACAACTTAAGCATCCCAGACATGCGGCCTCCCCAGCTGTCATCCCGAGCCTGACGATCGATCAGAGTGAAAAGTGGAAATGAACAGATGGTCGGCAATTTTCCCTTTTCTGATAGCCATCATCTTGCCCATCAAGTGCCCTACTAGGGGTAGATGAAGATCAATCTCTTCTTCCTCAATGCTTCCTCTCTCAAAAATTGTTATACCCCGGAAGCCCAAAGATGAGACCCGAGAGTTGAAATGGGGAAAAAGTTAAAATTCTGCAGTAGACTCATCATGAGTCGTGAGGAGACTCGTGAGACCAACTCAAAAGTCATGATGTCACTCGTGGAGAAGGCCATGGGATGAATTTGAAGGTTTGAGAAGATGAGACCCCACAGGTATGACCACGACTCGCAGTTAGGCCTCACGAGTCATTAGGTCAGCCGTGGGAGGGGAAATAATTAAAGAAAAGAAAAAGGGGCAGTGGACATAATGGAAGGTCCCCACGAGTCGTGGTTGCCCCCCATGATTCGTGGGGTGAGTCGTGATCAGGCATGGAGTTAATTTTGTTAAGGCAAGGAAGTGCACATAACGGATGGTGACCACGAGTCGTGGTCACTAGTAATGAGTCGTGAGGTTGCCCGTTAAGATCCCAAAAGACCAATTGAGCAATGTACCTCACAAACAACTCCACGAGTCGTGAGCCTCAGCAACGAGTCGTTAGATCCTCCGTGGACCACCTGACAGTTATTTTCTGCAAATTTAGTAAGGGCTTTTCCGTAATTTTTAAGTACCTAAGGTCTAAACTACAATGTTTTGGGTTATGAATAGTGACTTTTAAAGGAGTTAAGTTCATTTTAGACATTATCCATTCATGCTTGCAAGGTAGAAAAGTTTCAGAGGGAAATCAAATTATTATTCCTCAATTTCCTTCAATCCTCTATTGAGCATTCAAACAAGTGTTAGGATCAGCTACTAACAGGTATGTAGGGTATGAATGGGTGATTTCTTTCACACCCATGCCCAATCTTTCACGACCCAAATGTACACCAGGATGGTAGACACGGGACAAGGAGCCTCGAGAGACCCCAAGTCAACCCATGACATGAGCATACATCTAATTCAATCACATGAGAAGAAGATTGAACATAAAGAACGTAATTATAACATAGAATAAGGGAAAAACAGCACAAGACTTGTACAATACAACGGAATACGATGACGTGCCCATTTTGCACATACCGCAAGCGTACGAGTCGTGCAAGTAATACAATGGCTCTTTTTAAGAACCGGAATGTTGAACCCACAGGGACTGGACCCATTCCTCTAACCATCTAGTTCGAGTGTGATCTTAAATACCGAATATGTTGGTTATAGACTTTTTCGAGGGAGATTTAATTAAGTCTAATTTTGATCAATGACATATTCTGAATTCACTCTAGGAGCAACATAGAGTTAAAACCAGATAATCATGCGATACTACGAATTGCAATGGGTTAAGTGTGAAACTATCG